>CAWUFW010020500.1:0-149575 GCA_963921515.1 Calotriton arnoldi
CTAAGTTGCTAAGATCTCTAGCTTTTGCCATTCTTGTCCCAGGCCTTGAGGTTTTATGATTCCTTTTGCTAACTCTTTGGCAGCCACCAATAAGCATGACATCAGTGTGGACAGGAACATTTCAGATTCAGCCAAGAATGCCACCCAAATAGTTGCTAATGGGGCCCTCGAGAGGCACCTTACCACTAACTCCATGGGCCAAGCGGGATTGCAATCTTCTTTGTACCAACTCTGATTCCAATCCCTGTCACAGTAACTCTCCTTTGTGCATTAATTTACCCCCTGAAAGCTGTTCTTTTGTGGATGTTTTGAAGAATGTCCCAAAACTGGAGAACCCTCGATCAGAGTCTCATGACCAACCTAAGAATAAAGTGTGCCACTGGTTAGCTGGACATTCAAGTTTCTCTTTGCGGGATCATCTTAAAATTTTGATGGCTCGACAAGTGGACTGGATTGAGCCTTCTGTTCAGATTGCCTATGGAGATTGTGTCATTATAAATTTTAGATACCCGTCAATTGTTAGACGTGTCCTTTTTCAGCAACAACGTCAACCCTTTCCTGTAGAAGGAACTCGAAGTTTCTTAACTTTAGGCTTTTTTTACAGGCATTTCCTAGCTGGTAATGTCCCAACACATGGCATGATCTCGCAAATTTCACCTCAGTGGGTAGATTCCAGTTTACACTGTACCAACCGATTTAGGACCCTGGCAGATCTAAATGACATGGATTGACGACAACAGTATGTTGATGATCTGTACCCTCCAATTAGGGGGCCCGTACCCTGTGGGCTTATCTAAATCTGTTCTTTTGGTTGAAAATGGGATTGTTGTTTCATCTCTTCCATGCAGTGAGCCTAAGGTGACTCTAGAGGGAAGCAAATTAATACCTGATGTAATTTTTCACAGACTTGCCGAGGATGTCTGTTTAGATCATAGGGTGAAACTGATTTGTGGGAACATGGCTGGTCTAACTACTAAATTGGCTCATGCAGAATGGCTTTCCTATATTGCTAGTTTTTACCATATCCTATTACAAGAAAACTGGTGTCTAGACCACCCTATGTGGGAAGGATGCCAGAGCTTCTGTGTACCTGCCCATAGATCTTTGAGAGGTAGGGCCAGTCGGGGTATAACTTGTAATTTCAAGATTTATTTAGTGTCCATGAAACATGCAGGGATAGAGATTCTGTGGGTGGTACTTCCAAGTCAATTTAATTTTCTCTTATTAAATTATATAATGCAGTAGGGCCTAATGATTCTTCATGTAACTTAGAGGATTTGTATTTTACTATATTTTGACTTTGTAGAAGGTTTTTTAATATTCTTCGTCATGTTAATATTCTAATTGGGGGGATTTTAACGCCAAGCTGGGCTTCAATCCTACTGTACTCCAGCCCTTCCAGATGTTCCAGGAGGCTTGCGCCCCGGGTAATCCGGAGATCAGGGGAATTAAGCTGTATATGTTTTTACTTGACCTCGGCCTGTATAATGGGCTAGAATTAAGGGGAGATTCAAACTCTGATTTTCCTACTTATACTGGGTGGGGACGAGGTGCTGTTACTGATTATGCTTTAGTCCCCCCCCCCCGCCATTGGTAAGCTAACTGATTCTATTGCAATCTTGGCTAGTGCCTTTAGGGACCACAATCCCATTGTGGTTTCTTTAGTTTTTCCTGAGTTAGCTAAATCTCCAGTTGTGATTGTCCCTTCAGCCATCTCCCCACATGATCAAGGGCTGCGGCTTAGGTGGCGGGCGTTGATTTTGCAAAAGTTTTGATCTTAGAGTAAAAATCCAATTCATCTATAAATATGGAATACCTGCTGTTGGAAACCCAGCCCAGCAAGCCCATTCTTATGGCTTTTAATTCCTTGAATGCCAAGATTGAAAGCAGTCTTCTGTATCATGAGCAAGCCTGGAAAAAACACTGAACCTGATTGGTTTGACAAGGAGTGTAGGCATGCAAACAAGCAGCTGTGAGAAGCGCTAATGTCTGCCCCTAGGGACAAGGCCAAAGTAGTAGCCTGTCCAGCTGCTTATAAAATAGCTATCAGAGACAGGAAGCAGGCAGTTAGGCAGGAGAAGAGGGATAGCTTGATTTCTGCCACCTCACATAAGGATACGGGAGGCTTCTGGAAAATCATCTATCGCCCTAAGATCTCTGAAGGTCTGAACGAACGCTTGGGGTTCAACAGTAGTGCTGAACATTGGGTTAATCATTTTAAAGCCATTTACTTTTACATGGGTCCTAGAGTTTGTAATTCGGAAGATTTGTCTTTGCTTTTCCCACTGTCACTTAGATTTTAAATAACTGATGTATGGGAGGTGATTAATGACAGTGCCTCAAGGAAGGCATCTGGACCTGAGGGTGTGCCGAAGGACCTGTACAAGAAAACTTTGGAATTTTGGGCCCCTGTTATTACAAATGTGGTGAACAATGCTGCTCTTAGTGGCTTCCTGAAGTCATGTCACACAGCTGTGACCATCTCTTTTTATTAAAAAAATTGCAGAAATGACTTACGGTGGCACATACCAAATTCGTTTCTGGATTCTATGGTCAAAGTTATTGTGTGTATTGCTATAAGCAGGAATGAGGAGTGGTCCAAAATCAACCATGTAATTTGCCCCATAAAACATGGGTTTAGAGAAGGGCTTGGCACCATAGAGCAATGTCTCAACCTCCATCTAGTTATCAGTAAGTATACATTGGCCAAAGAGGTTTTGCTGTACCTCTCCTTTATGGACCTAAGCAGTGCGTTCAACAGAGTTAACCGTAGTAAGTTCTGGGAAATCCTTTCCCAGTTAGGACTTGATGAGGACCGGGTTATTTTTCTCCGGGCCTTACATTGCGGAGTAGTTGCATCTGATAGATACGGACTGGGAGGGAAATGCATTGACTTTTTTTTTTACCTGAAACGAGTTGTCCACCAGGGTTGTATCCTGGCCCCATTGATTTTATTTCTACCTTATATGATGGTTTAAATGAACACCTACACAACTCAGGAAATGGCACACCCATGATTAGGCCAGCCATTGTCTCAGCTCTGCTCTACGCAGATGATGCTGTGTTCATGTCCCACACCCTAAATGGCCTGAGGTCCCTAACAAACAGTTTTGTAACCTTTGTGGATGACTTAGATCTGGATACTAATATATCCAAAATCAAATATATGGTTTGTGGCCCCAGAACTGAGAATGAAAGTTTGTTTTGGATCAAAAGCAAGCGTATTGAACGGGTCACTGATTTTCCATATTTTCCATATTTGGGGGTTGTGTTTGATCAGAAATCCTCATGGTCGCACTGTATAGCCAACCGGTGCCTTTGCTTTAACCATTCTGTGGGGGTACTGTTTGACTATGCTAGGGGAGTAGGCAACAAACCAGTCTTGCCACTATTAGAGGTTTTCCAGCACAAGAGTTTGCCAGTTCTAATATTTGGTGCAGGTATCTGGGGTTACCGGAATGTAACAATGATGCAGGGAGAAGAGAAACAATTTTGTCAGTGGATCCTAGGCCTACCACCCTCGAAACCGCACTTTTTCTCCATGAGGAGTTGGACATTTCCTATGTGACTTGTTTGATCAAGGTTGCATCCCTAGTTCTCTGGGTCTCTGTTTGGGCAAATGAGCATACCTCCTTCAACAGAGAGATCAGTGGTGACAGCTTGAATTGCAAGAAGAGTTTTCACATTTCCTTGTTGAAATATGTGTTTTATTCTCCACATTCTCTCACAAAGCCAATATCTCCCAGTTCAACCAGCACTTTATGAACCATTGCTACCTAACCAGGGAACTAGAACAGATGAGGAAACCCCTTCTATGGGATTACGCCAATATCTAAACAACATCGAATCTCGAGCAGTACTTAACCTGGGTTTTGAGCCCTGGGGAAAGATCACTCATAGCTAATTTTCAACTAGAGACAAGAAGAACCTTACTTTGCTTTCCCCAGGGCCAATACAATAATGCTTCTGTTTTAGTCTGCCCATGTGACGAGTCCTCTGTACAATCCCTCGAACATTTTGTTTTCTTTAGTAAATATTATGAGCCTTTAACTAAAAGGTTTTTTAAAACTGTCTTAAATTGTATGAATTTTATCAAAGAAAGCCTGCCTTGTACTTTTAACACGTTACCTAACATCCCAGGCTGTTATAATGTTGGAAGCTTTTTAAAGACAGCATTTCTAAATGAAAATCATTGACTCTTAGATCTGTAGATTTTTAACAATATTTATTCATTATATTTTATTTTATTTGAATGGTGGCGTACTTATGTTTGTAATGCCTTTATGATTGTTTTTAAATAAATTAATAAAGCTTTTCTGACTGATTGATATTACTTAATTTTTTTTTTATTTAAGTGTTAACTTTTTATATGAAGTTTATTTTATAATTAATTGAATTGTTATTGTTAATATATGTTTGCTAACTTACATTTTTAAATTAGTATCAATATTAATCACATTTTTGATTGTTAACATGTATTTTTATATAATAAAAATATATGCAAAAACAATTCCATAACAGGTATAGAGGTACAGAACAGCACTCCGAGCAGTGTTCACTGTTCGGAGTGCCGTTCTCTACCTCTATACCTGCTACGGAATTGTTTTTGCATTTACATACGCCAGGCGCGGGCGTTGACGAGCACCCCTGACAATTTGGTACATGTCAGCTACACACATCGGAAGGAGGATATATATATATATATATCCTCCTGGTGATGGTAGGTAGTTATAGGTAGGACCCTGTTTCCAAAGGAAAAGTGTTTTTTTGACTTGCTTATATCTTTGGTGCCGTTTGACGAATCATCACAAAATGTTCCTAAAAGAAGTATCATAGTGAGTCTTGCATTTTGGAACATTCTGAAGTGATCTGTCAAGCAGTGGCTGAGAGAAAGGGGGGGTCAAAAAAGGATGTTTCCAATGTTAATTCCCGTAGACTCTTTCAACACGGCTGTGGCCCGAACCGCTGAATGGAATTACACCAAATTTGGCAGAAAGCTAGCTCTTGGTCCGCAGATTGTGCTTTTTGTTATTTGGTGTAAATCCATTTTGTAGTTCTTGAGAAATTTAAGAAAATCCAAATTCTTATATCTGCATTCGCCGCTAATTCACAAATAAAAATTAACTCATGCAGGGAGCTGCAGAGCTCTGATTGGCTGCCAACACTTCAACCAGGAAGTGTTGGCAGCCAACTTGGGACTTGGCTTCAGCTGAGTTCTCCAAAGAAAATGTAAAAAAAAGAAAAAGGGGTAGGGTAGGACTACCCTAAGCCCCAACCTTTGGTTTTTGAGTATCAGGGTCCCGGCCGGGCAAAAAAGCATTTATTAAACAAAATAAATTGATGTGAATTCACAAAATTCACTAATTCAGGGCAAAAAAATAAAAATAAAAACAAGTGTGCACTCTCAAGCTTGTTTTCGAAAGGGCCCCCAAGTGGACCAGGTACCTGAGGGCATTTTATAAAAAAAAAAAAGGGGGTGCATGGGGCCCTCCTTTTAAGGCTCTTAGAGCCCCGAGGACCACCACCTCCCTGGGGCTAAAGAGGTATTATTGGGGGGGCGTGAGTGAACCCCCGAGCCCCGGGTACCACCACCTCCCTGGGGCTAAATAACACAAACTGGGGGGCCAGTTGACCCCACTGGGTCTCGGGGACCACCACCTTCCCGGGTCAAATATTTGCTAATAGAATGGAAGACGAGCTGTGCACCCCCCCTTTCCGAGCCATATACGTTCCCGGGGACCACCACCTCCCCGGAGCAGGTTGGTGCTCAGAGAAGGAAGGTGCCATGTGGCCCACTCCTCAAACCATATATGGCTCTGAGGATCGCCACCACCCAGGGTCAGGGCCAGCTCCTGCTGTGTCCCAGGGTGCCCACCCCTCGGACATAGCTTTTTGCTCTGACTTGACAGGAGGTTTGAGAGCTCCCTCCAAGTCAGAGCAAACACGAACTATGCTCTCAGCAAGCGAGAGCTGTGAAACCACTCCTGCTTGCTGAGAGCAAAGTTTTTGTCTGTTTCCCTACCCACTATCAAGTGGGGAGGGAAACAGATGAAGTGATTGCTCTCAAAGACAGGGAGCTGCATGTTTAGCAGCTCTTTGTCTGTGAGAGCTATGCCGGCTCCCGCAGTCCTCAATGGTGGTGACTGGGTGCCCTGGGTGGGCTCCAGAGCACCCACAATTAAGAGGCAAGGCCCCGGGCGAGTGGGTCCCTGGAGTCAAAATTAGCCCGGGGAGGTGCACCCCCCCACTTTAATGAAAGGATTTGGCCCCAGGAAGGTGGTGGTCTCTGGGGCTCGGGGGTCTATGTGGCCCCCCACATAATATTGAGTTAGCCCCAGGGAGATGGTGGTCCCTGGGGCATAGGAAAACCCAAGAATGGGAGACCAGAATGGCCCCCTCCTTTAGTAAAAAAATAAAGCCCCGGTAGGTGGCGGTACCCGGAGCTCTTGGAGCGAATTGAAGGACGGTCTGCATGGCCCCCTCCTTAATATCAGTAAAGCTCCAGGGAGGTGGTGTTCCCCAGGGCTTTTAAGTGGCAAAGCAGAGGGCAGAAAAAAGGGCAGGAAAGTCAAAACTTATGGCAGAAAAAAGCAGAAAAGAAAAAACAAAGAGCAGAAAAGGAAAAATAGAGGGTAGAAACACAAGCAGGAGAGGCAAAACAGAGTAGAAGAGGGCAAAACAGAGGGGAGAAAAATGAGCAGGAAATGCAAAACAGAAGGCAGAAAAACAAGCAGTAAAAGGCAAAACAGAGCAGTAGAGGGCAAAACTTAGAGCACTCAAACATTCACACACCCACTCACAGACCCACTCAGAGACTCATGCACCTACTCACAGACCCAATGAGAACCTCTTACGCCAACTCACAAATCCACTCATAGACTCATGCACCCACTCACAGAGCCACTCAGACACTCACACACCCAGTCACACACCCACTTAGACACTCATGCACCCACTCACAGACCCATTCAGACACTCATGCACCCACTCAGAAACCCAGTCAGACTCACACACCCACTCATGGACACACTCAGAGACTCATGCACTCATTCACAGACCCACTGATACACTCATGCACCCACTCACAGACCCACTTAGACACTCAAGCACCTACTCACAGACTAACTCGGAGACTCACTCACCCACTCAGAGACTCACACACTCACTCACAGACCCACTCAGAAACCCACTCAGAGCCTCATGAACTCACTCACAGACCCACTCAGAGACTCATGCACTCACTCACAGACCCACTCAGAGACTTGTGTACTTACTCACAGACCAACTCAAAGACTCACACACCCACTCACAGAGTTATCTAGAGACTCATGCACCCACTTACAGACATACTCACTCACACACCCTCTCATGCACCTACTCATGGACCCAATGGGATACTTATGCAGCCACTCCCAGGCCCACTCAGACACTCACAGACCCACTCTCACAACCATTGAGACACTCACACACTCACTCACACACCCACTCAGACACTCATGCACTCACTCTCAAAGGTTACAGGCTACACTCTGGAAATAAAATGAAAAAACCTTAGAAATTTGCTTAAAAACCAAAGGTTACAGGGACGTTATAATTAGGAAACAGAATTTAAAAAACCCTCAGAAATTTACTGATGAACCCAAATGTTACAGGGATGTTTATAGCTAGGAAATAAAATAAAAAAACCTTAGAAATTCATGGAAAAAAACAAATATTATAGGGACATTATAGTTAGGCTCACATTCCACTCATACAAAACCAGAGAAATTCAGCAGTTATAGTTACCTCAGCTATCTATAACTTATGCCCCCAAAATGCACTGTGTAGGAAAGTAGGATCTGCTTCTATGGTTACCCCCACTTTTTGCCTGATGCTAAGCTGTTTTTGACTAGTCTGACTGGGATCCTGCTAATCAGGACCCCAGTCTATCTGCTTTCTCCCTAAACTGTTGTGTCCAGTACGTAGGTACATCCCAGATTGGATGCTGGGGTACCCTTATAAGTCTCTAGTATATGGTACTAAGGTACCCAGGTCATAGGTACCCCAGAGGTCTCCCATGGGCTGAAGCATGTATTATGCCACCCATGAGAGACCATTCAAGATGGATCCACAGGCCTGCCATTGCAGCCTGTGTTAGCTGGTGCTAGCACCACTTACTAAAGATGTAGGTTTCCTATATCTAGGGTCACTGCACTTAACACCTATAAGTCACCCCTATATCAGGTATTTGCAATCCTGAAGGCAGGGTGCTTGGTTCTAAGTGAGAGGGTGCCCCTGCATGAGCAGGACACCCCTGCAGCCTACGGAGTCCATTCTCCCGGGTTGTCAGTGAAGCAGCCATATACTAAATAGAGAGGCACCGCGTAATTACGCAATGACCATCTGGAAAACGACTGCAACGAATCCTATCATGTAGGGTATCAAATATGTTGGAATCATACCCCCACACCGTAAACGGTGTGGGAGGTATGATTCAAGCACTGGAGGAGCCCTCCATTAGGCTCTCAGTGGTCCCGGTACCAGTCTTCTTGACCCAGACAGCACAAAATGGTTGCTGCCGACCAGAGACCCGATTCTGCCTTCCTGCTGCTGAGCCAAGCTCAAGCAGGGGAAGGCAGAACATTAGGATTTCTGTCACAGGGAGCTGTGACCACCTCCCAGACAGGATTTAGTGTATTGGGATGGGGTGGGTGCGCTTGCCAGCACCGCTCAGTCTGCATGAGGGGCACATTTGGTGTCCCTGTGCATAGTCCAGTTCAAACCAGTCCAGAGAGCCATTGGTTCTCGCGCGAAACTGGACAAAGGACATGGGAGTAACCTCCCCCATCCAGATCCTCCCCTGGGAGGGCCCCCTGAATCTTCTTAACCCTTTCCCTAGGGTACTTAAGGGCTTACCTGGGTGTAGCTCCCTAGATTCGTCATGGGATAAGATTTAGATCAGACACCACTGCTCTTCTACTGTCTGGGCACTCTGGACTTTGTGGGAATTCGTTTGGGGCTGACTTCGTCTCCCTTCCAGTCTGCTGCATTGTCTGTGCCTGTGCATCATACAGGAACCTTCCAAGTCCTGTGACTCATCAAAGACACTTGAAGAAATCTCCCTTGAAGTGAAGGAGTCACTCCCCTGCATTTGCAGGCACCGCAACTAAGTCGACCGGTCTGCTGATCCTGAGCTCCTGTGGACTCCAAAAGGTTCTGCAACACAGTGGTTTTCCACAGCTCCCGAGGCCTGCCCTGCCCTCTCACCAAGTTTGAGGCCAGTATCCCTCGTGGGGGTTGCTGTACACTGCGTCAACTTGCAGTTGCAAAGGCTTGTTGACTTCTTTCCAAGAAGATCTTCGGGCTCCAAGTAGCCCCATCCTCGAGCATCTCCAGTGACCAGGATCTTCAGCCACACCACATCATGTGCATCGTGGCTTGCATCTTTTGGTGAGCTGCTTGAGGTCCTCTCGCGACCCCAGTGCCTCCGGCCTGTGGGTCCATTTGAGGGTCACCTTTGCTTCTCTTGGGCTCCCCTGTTTGCTCGGGGCCTGCCCTGACTCCCCTGATGTTGGTGAGTCCCCTGGACCTTGCTGGTCCCGACGTTGCTCCTTCTTTGATTCCTTCATTGCTTGCCTTTGCCAAGGCTTGTTGGTGCTCCCACCAGACGCCGACCCCTCAGCACTCAACATCAACCATGGGACAGCTCGTGCAAGGCTCCTGGTCCTCCTCGGCATCGCCTGGTCCTCACAGCTGCAGAGTCAAGGTCAGCCCGTCATCCATCTTGCAACACCCGACATCGGAGGGCATTCGTCTTCCAAGTCTCCTGGTCACCCCTGAGTGACATACACATTGTCCCCTCTGCTTGCAGGTACCTCTCATCAAGAATACATCTTCTGATTCCACCAGACACTTTCTCCTCTTCCAGCAGCAGCACTTTCCTGATGTCCTCCATTAGGTTTGACAGCGGTTTCCGACATGACTTCACACGTATGCACCTAGCTTCCCTGGTGTAGGTAACGTGGGTACTAGGGTATCCATGGGTGGGGTGGCTCTCCAACCTTCTGTCTTCCACTGGGTTTCTTCGGGGTCCCCTGGGAAGGGTCCTTATTCTTTAAAAATCCAACTGCGACTTACACGTAGAGTTGTACGGAGCACGCAATCGGGTTCCCACACTACACACGCTCTCCATGGGGTCCCTATCTACTCACCTGGAGTGGTTCCTTGGGGTCCCAGCACTTCTACGTCCTCTCGACACTATCTTGACCTGAGTCGTGGTTCTTATACAACTTTCTTAGTATATGGTTTGGTCCCCCCCTGGGGCCACTGTGTATTTTGTGCTATTTACTGTGTTTCTTTGCTGAAGTCTTGTGTGCATTGTGAATATCTCAGGGTAGGAGATATGTCTATGTGTTAGAGGGTATTGTATAATTAATACATATTTTTATAAATACTTTGTGTGGTTCTTTTTCACTTAATCTATACTATAAGATTGCATTCTGGTAAAACAAGCTGCTTTACACTCCTTCTGGACTAAGCCTGAAGGTTGCTCTCCACACCTACCAGTAAGAGAGCTTTCTAAGGTTGTTTAAGACCTCTTAAATCATCATAAGGGTTGTCTGGACTGGTGCAAGGTGCCCACTTACATTAGTGAACATCATATACCAGGCCAGCTTCTCACACACTGCTTATGACCTCACGTATTACATCAGTCATAAAATGGTCAATGACAGTTTACAGATGACATACTTTGCAGAAACTTTCTTGCTACGTGGCCTCAAATCAAAGAATTGCCACACCAAGGATTCCTTAGGAGGCTGAGTTGGCATAGCTGGTGCAGATGCAGAATCTGATGTAGACATCTTTGTGTTGAAAGGTAAACAGCAAAGGAGAGAAGCCAGATATGTCTACCTTCACCAAAATACATTAGTGTAATAAAAGAAAAAAGATGGAGTCTTCGTCTAAATAAAAACATCCATATGAACAAATCACAGTCCTTCCTTATAGTGGGCTTCCTCTCCTGGACCTCTCGCGAGAAGCTTGATGGCATCTAGCGAGACCGTAAAAAAAAGCAATTGCTTTATATCGACTATAGAACAATACATCATTAATTTTTCAAACGTAATCAACAAGTCTAATGTTCTACTTTTTTCAAAATTACACTAAAACACTGTAAATAACTTAATTCTAAATATACGCTCTTGCAAGTGCAAAGTGAGAGCAGACCAGGAAGTCCGTGCAGGGGATTGTGCATCTGGCTCCCTCAGGTGTCTTAAAAAAACTATATATACATTGAGATGACATCAGTGATGTTATCGGTGATGTCACTGACCCTGTCATGAGTGATGCAATATGTGAGGTCATAAGCAGTGCATTGCGGGGGCGCGAGTTATAGTTAGCTCAGCTAACTATAACTGCTGAATTTCAGTGGTTTTGTACAAGTGAAACCTGAGCCTAACTATAATGTCCCTGTAATCTTTGGTTATTTCAGGGGATTTCTAAGGTTTTTTAAATTCCATTTCCTAACTATAACATCCCTAAAACCTTTACTTTTCAGTGAATTTCTAAGGTTTTTTAAATGCTAATTCCTAACTATGATGTATCTGTAATCTTTGGTTTTTTTAGTGAATGTTTATGTTTTTTTAAGTAGTAATCGCATTTGCAGAGTGGTGGAGAAAGGGGATGGGGCCTCCGACCAACTGTGTAGGAGTTACTGGCGGTACCATGAGTAAAGTAGACTTCATTCCCCAACCAGTAGTGCACCGGAAGGCGTGTTTGCAGAATGGTAGAGAAAGGGGGCTTGGACTCCAAAGACCTCTCAGCAATCCCACTGTCTGGGACTTACTGCAGGTAAGAGAAGGGGTTCCTGGCCCCAAAGGACCCTCAGCATCCAAGGGGACTTCATCCTCCAACCAGCAGTGTGCCAGTAGGTGTGATTGAAGAGTAGTGGAGAAGGGAGCAGGGTCTCCAGCAACCTGCCGGTCCTGTATTTTTTTAAATTTGTTACGGATGTTGGCTGCGTGGCTCCCCTTCCCTGGGATGATTTTGGACCCGGGGGCCCCATCCCCTGGGGCCCGGCCTTTATTTTATATATATATTTTTAAAACTAAAAAGGAGGGGGGCTAAATGGCCCCCATCCTGACTGATTTCAGCCCCGGTGACCCCATCTCCCAGGGCCCCGACCTTTTAATTTATATTTTTTTAAAACAATAAGAGGAGGGAGGGCACGCGTCCCCCTTCCCAGACCTATTTTGGCCCTGGAACCCCATCCCCTGGGGCCACCCATCTTTTTAAATTATTTTTTTTAAAGGGGAGGGGGGGCGATTTCAGCTCTGGGGACCACATCCACTGGGGCTCAGCCTCTAATGTGGGTGCCCTGGTCCCACCCAGGGCATCCACTCACCAAAGTTGGGGACTGCAGGGGAGCCTAAAGGCCCCCACGGTCATTGTTGTCTCATGCAGGTGCCGGCATTGTTTTTACACATAGAGAGCTGCTAACATGCGCCTACCTGTGTGTAAAAGCAATTGAGCTCCGCTGTGAGCAATCAAGAGGAAAATTTTCTCGCTTGCTCAAAGTGGAGCACAGTTTGCTATGGCTTGCCAAGCCATAGCAAACAGCTATGTCCCGGGCTGAGCACCCATGGACATAGCAGGAGCTGGTCCTGGGGGGTGGTGGTCCCCAGGGACATATTTGGCTCCAGGAGGGGGACCGCACTTTAGCCCTGGGGAGGTGGTGGTCCCAGGGTTCTGCAACGGACCCCCTCGAATATATTATTTGAGCTCCAGGGAGGTAGCGGTCCCCGGGGCTGCAGAAGGCCATGTGGGCCCCTTGCACTTCTGTAGTCCATTGCCCTGGGGAGGTGGTGAGCTGCAGGGGGGCCACGCGCCCCCGCATTCCTATAGTGTATTGCCCCAGGGAGGTGGCAGTCACCAGGGCTGTGGGAGGGTAACTTTGGCCCCCTCCATTCCTACAGTTCATTGCCCCGGGGAGGCAGAAGCAACCCCACATACAACTACACATGCCCCAGGGACTTGGCCCACCCGGGGGCCTTTTTAAACACCAGGGCGGGAGGCCGTGTGTGCGTCCATGAATTTGTGAATTTGTCGCAACCTCACAGTAAATATTTTTTTTTAAAATGCTTTTTTTGGGTGGTGGGGTCCCAGAGGGAACCCAAGACCATGGCTTGGGGGTCAGAGTATTTCTACCCTGCCCCTTTTTCTTTATTTTCACTTTTTTGGGGGATGACTCTGTGAAGCTGAGTCCTAAGATAGTTGCCAGCACTTCCTCGTTGAAGCGAGGGCAGCCAATCAGTGCGGTGCATTTCCCTGCACGACCTCACCTTTTATCATGAAGGGTTTGCGACCACAGATATCACTAACTTTTTCTTCTTAAATTTCTCAAAAACTACTGAATGGATTTGCACCAAATAACAAAAAGATCAATCTGCGTAACAACATCTACCTTTCTGCCAAATTTGGTGTTTGGGCTTTAGGTTCTACTACCCATCCTATGGGAATTAAAATGGGAAAACACACTTTATTCTAGCCTGCTTTTTCTCTGCCCCTGCTAAACAGCTCATCCCGAAACTTCCCATGCACAACAAGACTTACTATGACACTTTTCTTGGAAAATTTTGTGAAGATTCGTCAACCGGCGCAAAGATATAGGCAAGTCAAAAACAAAATTCCTATGGAAACTAGGTTCTAACTAGAACTACCTACTGGTGACAGCCAGTATGTAATATATATACACATTCATACATACATATATATATATCACTGAAAAAACCATAGGTTTCAGGCACGTTATAGTTAGAAATTAGCATTTAAAAAACCTTAGAAATTCACTGAAAAAACCATAGGTTTTAGGGAAAGTTATAGTTAGTTGGACATTGCACTCGTACAAAACCCGTGAAATTCCCCCGTTATAGTTAGTTCAGCTAACTATAACTCGCGCCCGCGCAATGCACTGCT
This sequence comes from Calotriton arnoldi, assembly GCA_963921515.1. NCBI lineage: Eukaryota > Metazoa > Chordata > Amphibia > Caudata > Salamandridae > Calotriton > Calotriton arnoldi. The sequence continues at coordinate 13,954 of CAWUFW010020500.1, forward strand.
GATGACGTCACAGATTACATCACTCATGACATGGTCAGTGACATCACTGATGACATCTCAAATGACATCACTGATGACATCATCCATGTGATAATTTCATGCATCTTCTCACACCCTAATATAACCTTTGATACACCCACTCTAAATTACAGACTGCCATTGTCAAAACCATAGACACTCCAACACCAATAACTACATACACACTCACTGATTCTTAGGTCTACACACACATCCACTCACTCACCCGTACAGTAACTCATACTTATAGTCACTCAGTACAGGACTATCATATGCACTCATACACCTACATAGACACTCACACACCGCCACTCATCCATAGAAGTACTCACACACCTAGTCACTCATGCAAATAATTAATCACACTGCCATTTACTCACCTATACAGTTATACATACACCACCTCACTTACTCATGCAAATACTAGCACATTCTTACGCTCTTATACAATCACTGATACAAGCACACACTCATCCATACAGCCACTCTCACAATCACACACTCTCACTTATAGCCATTTATATACTCCAACACACATATATACTGCCTTTCACATATGTAGTTACTCACACATGTACCACTGAGATATACATTCACTCACTAACACACCCATACACACACTCACCCACCCATACAGTCCATCACAGATGCACTCTTGAAACCATGCACCCAGTGAATCACCCACTCACACATCTATGCACAGAGTCACACACACCCCACCTACACAAACTCTCAGGCACCCATACAGATACTCAGACAACCAATCAATAACCCATGTAGACACTCATGTAGCTATTCAGAAACCCATGCAGCCGCTAACACACCAACAGACAGACGGATACAGACATTCACCCAGTTTAGTCACTAACCCATGCATTCAGTAAGATACGTTTAATCACTCACTTATAGAGTCAGTCACGCACCTACTAAATCATCCATTCAGACAATTATACACCCACTTATTCTTCAATACGCCTTTCCCTATATATATTAAACATATTTAAACTTTACAGAAACACACAGTCACTGGATGATGTCATCAGTGATGTCATCAGTGATGTCATCAGTGATGTCACTGACCATGTCATGAGTGATGTAATATGTGACGTCATCAGCAGTGCATTGCGAGGCGCGAGTTATAGTTAGCTGAACTAACTATAACGGGGAATTTCACGGGTTTTGTACGAGTGCAATGTCCAACTAACTATAACTTTCCCTAAAACCTATGGTTTTTTCAGTGAATTTCTAAGGTTTTTTAAATGCTAATTTCTAACTATAACGTGCCTGAAACCTATGGTTTTTTCAGTGAATATATATATGTATATATATATACATACATATACAAAATATATATGTATGTGAGTGTGTGTATATATATTTATGTGGGGGCTAATCTTTGTTCTTTAATAAAGCCTTTCAATCTGAGGGCTCTGGAACCAGCTTCATCTAACCATGTAGGACCCTGTCTCTTATGGTTGGTTTGAGGTACCTTTGTTTTTTAGGCCTTACTACAAACAGCTTTACCTGCATTGTAGACCTAATGTTATGAAATGTATGAAAGAAAAGTGCAATAGTAAATGTAGAGAGAGAGAGAGGAAGTTGGATTTGCATTAGCCCCTTTCAACCATTAGATTTTGTGAGCAGTTATGGTTTGTCATTGCTTGGATGAGCTGTTAATCAAGCCCACTACATTTCTTGGAAGGCTATTTTTTCCCATCATTGTTCCCATTAAAGTTTGGTGATGAGGTTTAAGAAGGCTTCCATACCTCTCACTCATCCTCTTCTCGCTTTGAGTCTTCAAATCACCCTTATCCCCAGGCTTTCACATTCCCTCTTTTCATTCACATGTGTTCCCTTTTAGTCCCACTGTATCCTGTTCTTTAATTCCTACCACCACACACTGGAAATTGTTACACTCATGAGCCACTTGTACTGTACACAATACAGATAGTTTCTACGTACAAGTGACCTGTAGTACCTATCAATATTAGGGTGACTAATTCAACAACATATAGCACTTGGACTCACAGCCTTGATATTGACTATCACCGTCATAAACTAGGATTGGCATTCTATTAAGGAAATGGACAGGAAGAAGAAATAATGGACACCCTCTGTTGTTATGTACCCCAACCTAGGACTAAGTAGCAAAGCGACCTTTTACCTACATTTGTCCTACCTTGCTCTGCATAACAGTTCTAGCACTGACCTACCCGGTTATGTGCTTAATAAATGTCGACTGATTTCCTTGAAACTAGCCTCATTTATTATGCATGAGGATTCTTAGTAAAATCCCCTGCACATGACGTACATAACAGGATTAACATACTCTGTACAAAAGTCATCGCTATATTTCATCCTAGAGCAACAGAGCCACTTCGCATAGTTGCAATTATTGATTTAGGCTCATTTACATAATCGTATTCGTAACGTATCGATTGTGGTAGGATCCCGAGGCTATCTTTGTGGTATACAAGAACTATACCTTGACTAGGTAACTAGAGGAGACTCTTCCATGCTGACACAAGACGCTGAGGTCCCGGCACCCTGAAGCTTCAACATGCAGCAGTCTGATATCCCTTGTGGGGTGTCCAACTCGTGACCAAGACGGGGTCCTTCATTCTCTCCCATCAGGTAATGGGGTTGGCTCTTTCCTAGGGGATTCTTGGCTTTACAGCCACATACGTGCTAGGTATACTTAGGTACACCTAGGTAGGGTCCGCATCGTAGGAGTATGCTCGATTACTGTCATGTTTATATGCCTCCATATATTTACTGATTTAGCACCATGGTAGAATTCTACCTTCTATTTACTCTGTTGGTGCTTGTAATCTCTTATGTTAGCTTCTGTCTATTGATTGTCGCAGCAAACATGTTTTATACTAGAATGATGCTGGTTCAATAAATACTTATTGAAAACGTTCACACCGTTTATTCTGTCTATCTCTCTGAGACTAAGTGAGCACGATTGACTGGGGGAAAAGTACTGTACTGTTTCCAAGATCCCTGAAGGGTCAAGGGTTCTCATGTTCGATGGTTGCCAGAAACTATTCACTCCTTGGTAAGGTTCGGGGGCTTATAGTGGCACTGTGAGCTAGCTGCTTTATAGGCTGACATATCCTGTTGGTGTGTCCGGAATCAGTCTAGACACCAAGCCCTCAGTTTATGTTGTCCAACAAACGTGCAGATCCTATGTTTTTCTAGGAACTACACTACACTGTGATTTAGAGTGCTCAAAACAAAAGCACAGCCAAGTGTTTTGGCATTGTTTCTTTCCCCTTTATCAAGGGGCATCTGCTCTGTTCATAATTCTTTGGAATCCTGATATTGAGGGGACATTAGTGGTTGACTGAGGGGCCATTAGTAATGGCCTAAGTTACTGTAGCCTGCCTACAGCATAGGGACCTGTGTCTGATTTAAGAAGACCGTAGTAACAGCCTAAGATACTCAAACTTACTACTTAAAGTATTTGATTCTGACTCCAGAGACCTTTAGTAGTAGTTTAAGGTAATGTAGCCTACTTCGCAATGTACCTGTGCCTGATTGAAGGGGCTTCTTGTAATGACATAAGTCAGTGCAGCCTGCATCAGGAAAGTGCTGATTGAAGCTTTTACAAACTCTTAGGGGCTGGGAATGCCACATTAGTATTAGGGTTTCTTGTGTGTTTTTGTTTGATCAAATCTCTTGACTTTGGCAGTTAGGGACAATAATTAGATACTGAGAGTGGCATAAGAACAAGCCTTGTCACAAAAAGTGATGCACCAGCGGCGCAAAAGTGACGCAAGGGCCCATAAATAAGCCCCTTAGTGTGTTGCTTTATTGACTGGTCCAGTACCTCAGATATCATTTTCTATGCAGCTGCAATTTTCTGTTTCTAATATGGTACCCATTTCCCAGCTATTTTCTTGCCTATAATGCATGTGTGTGGTACCAGGAATGGACTCACCAGAATTACCTGGCTGTTATGGGACCCTTGGGCCCGGAGGAATTACCGATAATGGCCACGGCAGAGGGAATGGATGGGTGCCTCTGCTCAGGACTAAATTGAGGCTCTTTTGGCTACAGTAAGGAAGAATTTCTGGAAGGTCGGATTTGGTGACAGTTTGTGGTTTAAAAAAAGGAGCACCCTGTCCGTGTCTTAGTAAGCCCAATATTTCGGAGGATGCATTTCTTTTAAAATCACGGTTGTGTGTCTACAGGTGAATTATCACCAGGGCTCCCGGTTTTATGGTATTAATTTTTTTGCATTTCCGTCTGTATTTATCCATATTTATTTTTTGTCAACTTTATCTGCTTTTATCCATATTTACTATGGGGTTTGTGAAAATCATAAAGCTGAAAACTGGTATATTTTTACATTTATTTACCCAATAAATATGCAGTCATGCTTGATTGCATGCCAGGTTTCAGTGATATGAACACCCGCAGAAGATAAATCAATGCATTTATATGAAAATATGCACATTACAGTACCAGCCTTGTGCATATCTACTGCTGTTTAAGCCTCTTTACTAAAATTCCTTTGTTTTTTTTAACCCCCTTACCTATTATTCCACACAGTTATTGGCCTGGCAGTCATGGCAAAGTGTATTTAGAATCACTCAAAAGGCACCCAATTTCCGTTTTTATCCACATTTAAAAATAAATACAGACAAGAAAATAATTGGTTTTCTGTCTGTATTTATCTGTAAAAATCAGTAAAAACGGCAAACAGGGAACCTTAATTATCACATATCACTAAATTTGATAACTAGTATTGTGAATGAGTTCAACTTTCCTATGTTATGTGAGACCGCAGCATACCTTTCAAACTCCCATCCTTGTACAGCTGAAAGCCTGACACCCTGACAGACGGGCACTGTCAACACTCACAGCCTCATTTCAAGATTAAAGGGATTTATTTTACCACATGGTAAATGTATTATGCCTCAGCAAAAACCTCTGGATCACATCACAAGTCCTATGTTAACACAAATGGTTTTAGCATGAGTGAATTTAGTGACAGAGCTAAAACCTCCTGGTAAGAACCCATAGGGGCTTATTTACAAGCCCCTTGCGCCACTTTTGCATCACTTTTAACATGGGAAAAGTGACGCAAAAGTGGCGCAAGGGGCTTGTAAATCTGCCCCATGGAGTAAAATAGCGCGGGCTAAAAAAAACTTCCAATTCGTATGCCCTGGGCAGAATAGGTAGGATTATCTCAAAAGGTCTCCACGACCCACAGGCGGGAGGTAAATCGGGAAATGCACAACCTCGTAGAAAATATATCTCAAGAGCTACAAGCTCCTAAACCTGAACATGTAAAAAATGTAATTTAAAATAAATGAACAATTAAAAAGCAACACAAATTGAACTAAAATATTTTCAGCAACATTAGCTGAAATCATAATGGAATGAAAACAAAACACTCAAAAAAACATATATGCAGTGAAAACAGTTCACTTCCCAGCCATCAACATGAAATTAGCTGTCATGTGGCATTTCCTGCTACTTTCCATATTTCAGTCCTGGTGCAACTTGGCTTGCTGATGGGAGAGTAGAACTAAGCTGCAGGGTGTCATTGCGGAATACCATTGTATAGATGAAGGAGAAACCAGTGCTTCCCAGGACAAGACAAAATCCATTGAACATAACAAAATTTCCTATATTGACAACATATGGTCTCAACATAGAGGCTATACAGCATATCATGTCTAAAGTCGAACATTAAGATGCAGACTGCCATACACACCATCATCAACGTACTTGCTAAACTGAATTTGTATGCAATGGGCCCATTTCAGCACACAGTGGCCATGATACATTGGATTCCGTAGCCCATTTTTTAGGAAATACTAACACTTTTCAGGGAGGCATGGTTAAACAGGGATGACTAGCACATGACATTGCCTATGAACTTGCAGCCAGACAATACTGTGGAGGCAACATTGTATGCTATAACTGGGCATTGAGCAGGGCTTCACAAATCAGTAAGCACAGCGGATCCTGAATGCCAAGATAGTATTAGAAGCGGGGTGTCTCCTCTATTGGAGTGATTGGGCTTTGCTCATCGTATTAGTTGCCCCCCTTTATTAAATGCTAAATTATTGCCTTTTATTCCAGATACGGTGCTCCTTTTTCAATTGAGGGCCGGTTTGTGTGCCTTTCTGTTCGTGCAGGGTTGGGCCTTAAGTCAACAGCAGGGTCTCCAGGTAATGAAGTGGGCATGGTGGGGTGGACTTGTGGCTTTCTTTGACCAGTCTGATATTTACACTTGAGGCCTCTCCTACCTGCACACTGGGGATCATAGCTACAGCCACTGGTCTCTCAAGGTTGCCTGTCCCAGCCAATCCTGGCCCTGCTCTCATGCTGTTTTTGGTACAAACAGCAAGGGAGCAACATCTGGGTTGGGGCAAGAGGCAAAAGGTAGGCCACTAGTCCTGCACACAGCTGCGGCCAGTGCAGGTAAGAGCGGTGGGGCTGGGTGGCGGGGGATTTCGACAGACGAATACGAGGGAAAAATAATAATTTCATAAATTTTTCCTCGTGGTTGTCTGTCAAATCACCCCCCAACCCGGCCGCACCACCCCACGGCTCTTAGCTGCATGGGACACGGCTGCCTGCACACATGCAGCAGCACATGGTGGGACATTCACAGAATATGGCCAACAACTGCATGGCTTCAAAATTAAGCTGTGGGCTTTATTTTGAAGCCACCCAGTGAATGGTCATTTTCTGCCCCCTGCTCTCATCCCCTTCGTGCCCAGTGCACTACGCATGAGGGAGGGTAAGAGAATAGTAGCCTGTATCCTGCTGCCGTCCTCATTAGAGAGAGCAGTCACGTGCATGGGTGTGAGCTTGGAGCTGAGGCCTTCCTTGCCTGAGACTGTGGCAGTTCTGTTTTTAGGTCGAGCCTATAGCGGAAGCGCGAATGCGCTGCTCGCTTTGCGAGGCATGCAGTTATCTAGTATGGAGTGGAAGCTCCATGGAAGCTCCGCCCACTCTCGGCCCATGTTTTTAATTGGCTTGTGTCATTGACATTCGTAAATGCTGCCGTCTGATTGATTATGAGGCTTGTTAGTCCCGCCTTGTTATGGCCATGTCGTCATTTGTATCCTTCCATGGCTACTGGCCCCTTTACTTCGAGTGTTGCACGGTATGTGTTATTTAGATTGTGAGCACTATTTTCTTTAATAATTTCTCTTAGGAATTACGATCTAAATAACATAAAAATCTAGGTGGGCGGAACCCCAACGCTCTGTACTAGCAGCCCCTGCTGTACTGTGCACTTCGATAATGGTTCGAGGCCCGAGGAACAGAAAGGTACACACAAATATTAAGTGGCACACCTCATTCTCGTGAAGTTGGTCGGCTCGAGCTCTGGGGTGCAAAGCCGGCATGATGTTACATTAATTTGTGTCCAGGCGCTACCTGTAGGCAAGCAAAGGCAGAGGATCAATAGGAGCTGCGTGGAGCAGTTGGGACCTCGGATGTGGAGATGCCCATGACTCTAATGCTACAGCGACCCCAGAGGGTGATGCTGCTGAGGAGAGGATGGCGGCAGATGAAGCCTACTCCAGATGCACACTGAGGCGCCTCGGCCGGGACCGAGAGTACCCGCTGTGTCCGTCACGTAATCTGCGTGAGGTAGGTGGCGTGAGCGCCACTTCCCAGTCTGCGGGAACACTGCCAGGAGGGAGGACCACAATTAGCCTGGGGTTGCCCTCATTCGTCTCGGAGGATGCTCACAGCCCCTCACGCAGTTAGACTTCGTCTTGCTTGTTAATATTTGTACATCGACAGCTGACAGAATCTTCTGAGAGATGCTCACATACACTCAGGATTCAGTCACTGGGATGCGGTGCGTTGAGTGTAATGCCAGACAGCTCGTGGGGTTAAAGCGCCTGCTACAGAAATCTGAGCGCAACCAGCAGGGAACAAGTAGATTTGTCATCGAGTGGCGGGGTGTCTAGCAGGGGATTGCCATGCATTAAAGAAGTACCACGGAGTTGGGTGACTCACATTATCATTTTTTTTTTTTAGCTTTATATAGCGCAAACTATATCCGAAGGTATCAGAGCGCTTTCTGTTACGCACGGGGAGGTTCAACGATTTGCCCAGAAACATAGGTGTTTTGAGCTTCCCTGCCAAGACTCGAACCGGGTTCTGCTGCTGCGGGGTGGGACTCCTCTACCTAGGAATGAGGAGAGCAAGAAAGCTACCTCACGGTTTCTAGAATGCGTGCGGGAAGGAGAGCGCAGAGAAGCTGTACCCCAAGAGCTTCTGTAAACGTGACTGCCTTCAAGAATCAGACAAGAGGCGCTGGATTTCCGGCCTCTTCCTCGGGTCATCCTAATGCCCCCTTCAGTCTCACGGGGCAGTCTCAGCAATCCCAGATTTGCAGCGCTCATCCAGGGCCGGTCCTAGGATATGTGGGGCCCTGGGCAGAATAGGAACATGTGGGGCCCCTAAGCAGATACAACGCGGGATCGGATCGGGCCGGCTAAGAAAGTTATTTTTTTTCCTTTAAATTAAAATTACCCCGCCCCCACAGTTAACAGCTAACAACCATTGACAAAACGCAGCCGCGGCCGACTCATGCCGGCCGCGACTGGGTTTTGGCAATGGTTGTTAGCAGTTTAAGCTAAATGAGTAACTACAATAAATGATTTTACTTTCACCTTGTTGTTTTGACCAATAAGTAGCTCCTTCACACACACTTGCATAGAATCACAACTGCAATGCAGGACCATTGCTCTTTGAGCTCTGCAGAGAGGCCATATTTTGAATGGTCATGTAATCTGAACACCTTTTTGACCCACAGACAGGCACAGTGTGAAAGTTGTACTGCCTGCAGCCTTAACTCCAAAGTGCTCAACTGTAGCCTGTTATAAACACCTGGAGGTGACTCAGTACAAAGGGTGCATCATCCAAGAGTAATATGCTGTGAAATAAAATACACAAACACACATGCTGGAAATAGCTAGCACTCTTGGGGAATGCAAGATTCAGTAAAGCATGAGAAATATAAACAGGAACAAAATGACTGCCATGGATTACCCTAACAGCAGGACCACTGGAATTATGTGGCAGGAGAGGGTTACATTATGTGGCAGGGTGAGTAAATTATGTGGCAAGAAAAGGCAAATTATGCGGCATAATCCAGCACATTTTGAAATAGTTTTACTTCATTTTTTTGCCATTTTTAAACTTGGTAACACTGTTTGGGCACTGGTTGCACCCCATTAGTAACAATTTAACACCCAAATTTAGTAGTGGGAAACAGAAAGTTGACTATTCCAGCTTTTCAAAGGGCCTTCCCACATGCGGCAAGACGTGTCACTGCATTTTTAGTAACTTTTGAACTGTTTGAGATAGAAAGCAATTTTGTTGTTAAAATCTGGAGATTATGCAGCAGCTGATGGATTATGTGGCAAATGCGTCAAATGCATAATTATGCAGAAATCGCCGCCACCGCACAATTGCATAATTCCAGTGGCCCTGCCTAACATGCAGCATCAGACTGGGACAGAAAATAGGCCTCTGTACCAAAATAAAAGGGGCCCCCATTAGGAAGTTAGTTAGCTAGAAAAGTGTCCCATGTTTGCAAACTAGCGCAGTTTTCAACTTGTAAACACATGCTGTATAAGTTTTTTGTAAGGTATGGAAGGACTGCACTGATTTGAGTTTGCTGCAGGCAATGTTTGCTTTATTATCATAAAAATCAACAGTAAAAACCGGCTCACTTGACCATAAAGCAGGTCAACAACTAGCCAAAAAACGGCCAACATACTGACCTGAGAGCAGGGCTTTAAGTGGGTTGAAAAAACCTGTCATTGCCTCCAGATAAATATTACAACAAGTAAAATTACACCTAGAACAAGCCAGTACTATTGGCTTTGTCAGTGGTTATTAGTTGCATAAGATGAATAAGCAGCATCTACAGCTTCCTTGTATATAATATTGAAAATGCTCCAGTTCTGACATGATGAGACTGTGAAAGAACTATAACGAGTCTCACTGAAGTTGCATTAAAGGTAGAGAAGGGTGGCACTGATGCAGAGTTAAGATTTGTTTTTCCCTCTGAGGGTGAGGGCAAAAATGGAGAGCGGGCCCGTCTCATCACCTGTTTTTCAGAACTTTCATTCATTGTGCAGACACTGGATCAATGTTTTTGCAGGCAAAGTTAAGGACATGAATATAGGACCCCTTTTCAATGTCCATTTTAATTTACTACCGCGTCTAAGACTTGAGTGACCCAGAACAGTTTAAACCATGCTCCATCCACTTTTGCATGCGGATTCTGCTCCTCTGCGTGCACCTCTTGTCTCAATGCCGCGCACACACCTATCTGCTCCCCCCCACTGTATTCCATTTGTCTTGCCCCTTTTATTCCCCTCTCTGCTCCCTTTCCACTTGTCCTCGTGAGCAGCTTCCATTGTGATGCTCCGCCATCGCCACTCTATCCTTTGCTGTGCCCCTGCAGGATATTCTGTCTTTTATTCATACAGGGGCAGGGCCACTTCACAGGCAAGGGCACTCAAATTACCTGTCTGATTGCAGTCATCAACATGCTGATGCAGCCATTAGGCCCACAGAGACGGGCCAGCAGGGGAGATTGACATAAAGAAAAATATAAACTCTCAGGGGGCCCCCTGGGCCTCGGAACTTCTGATGTCTTTAAAGGTGCAAGGCCCCATGGCTGCGAGTAGGCGCGGGGCCCTGGGCAGCTGCCCATGCTGCCCATGCCTAGCGCCGACCCTGCGCTCATCCTTCTTCTTAAGGCTTGAACGACTGCCCTGCTGAGAGCTGTAACTAAAGACCGCTCTGCCTGACCCCATGACCCGGAGAACTGGATCCTTGTGCAGTGCTCTTTCACGGGCTGCTCCTCCCCATAGCTGTTGACAGGACGGTACCACGCCTCATAGCTACCTTTGATTTAGTTGTAATAGCTGTGTTTAGAGGGGTCTGACGTGTAATCCTCACTTCGCACAACTACTTCACAAAGCAGGGGTTCCCCACCAACTGGAAACTAGAAGACATGTCCGATTGACTTTCCCTTGCCTGTTATATAAGACAACTATAAATCTTTGCATTTCCAATCAGTTCCCAAGACACCAATGGGAATCTGAACGTTACACCGGATAGGGCCCAGCACTGATCACACATGCATGATTTGCACTATTAAGTATGGTAGAGGATGCCTCCTAACGGCCAGAGCTGCCGACTTTGCAGGTGGGGAACCAGCTTCGAGCCTTGGTATTGTAAATGACAATGCCTTTTAATATTATAAAAGGCATTGCCATTTACAATGCCAATAGCTCAAAATCTCGCAATTGCGAGACCTATTGCATTGTAAATGCTTGTTTCTTAATCCGGGCCTCATCAGCAGTTACAATTTTTCAAGGTACAATATGATATAAAGCCCCCCTCTTTTGAAAGTCTGTCTGTACCAATCGCACTGGAGAAGACTAACACATCCCACAGAGTACACTGAACTAGAGATGAATATATAGCAGGATTAAATTTAACATTACAATGCAAGTTTGTAATAAATGTATGCATTTTGTGAACCCTAAAGGTGTCTGCGATGTACCTTTGTGTCAAAAGCTACAGTAAAGGATTTTAAAATTGGATTATGGGATGCAGAACCTCGAATGTGGTGGGGCTGGGGCTCACGAAAGAAAAGGATACTTAAATACAAATAAAATCGTCCTCCTCAGACTCTTCCCAGGCTGGTTTTATGTTTTTAATGCTTAGACAGCTTAAATACCTGATGAGGCCCTGGCTGCTCTTTCAGACGGTGTGACACCGCCAAATTATGATAAATCGTTAACGCAGTGTGCACTGAATTCAAATATAAAACCACTTTTGTGGAGAGAATATCCCAAATCCTTTATTGTTGAGCACGGAGAGCCAGAGTACCGAACGGATTGGATGTTATATCGTCAAAAGCAGATGAGAGAGAAGGGAGTATGGGGCCTCAGTGTTTATATGGCAAGGGGCCGCAGAAACATGGGTTGCCAGATTGCTCCCCGGCTCGCTTTGCAATGACGAAGGCAGGCTCCCTTGCACCATAGAAGATCTTAGTCCCGCCCCTTGTGGCTCACCTACTTGTTCTTACATTTGGGTCAGGTCATCTATTCTCCACTGGGCCAGTTGTCCCTAGCTAGGAAGGTGTGGGAACCTTATACCCGCCTCCTGTGCTGACCACTGCGCTAAACCATACTGCACTTGTCAGGGCTGGGGGACATTGGCTGAGCTGTGTGTAGGACATGCCCCTGTACCAGAAGAACACAGGTTGCTACGGGCCAACATTGATATACATTGGATGAACTCTGTGCGGGTCCAAATACTACAACATAAAGGGTGGTGCAGGTTAGGATCTGGGGTCATAGGTTGAGCTGTGTGAGAATCTCTTGACTGGAAAGAAGGAAAATTAGCTTTAAAAAGCAGCATTTGCCACCCATATTTCCAGATTTTATAGAGGGGCCACCCAAAGCTTCTCTTATGTCAGTTGGGCTCTCTCGCTTTTCTCGTTCGCTACATAAACACACCCCTAACTTTTGTGTCGCTCCACTTTGAAGTGCCACCAACTGTCGGTGATGAGAAGCTGACCTCCTCATCACCGATTGTAGTGCAAGATTCCCTGGGGCATATTTACAAGCCCCTAGTGCCACCGGAGCATCACTGTTTTTGACGCTCCGGTGGCGCTGTGTGCTGGCTCATATTTACAAGGCCACGCAAAGCCACTTTCCGTGGCTTTACACGGCTGTGTAAATATGTCCCTCTTTCGCACAGTACTTTCAATCAAAGGGGCGTGTCATGGGTGTTGCTGTGGGTTTTCCCATACAACACCCATGGCTTTTTGACACTGCCCCAGATTTACAAGGATTCGTAAATCTGACGCAGCATCAAAAACCAATGTCTTTCCAGGGGAGGTGTTGCAGTGGCACAACGAGGAGAAATACTTTTCTTCTCCTCGTTTCTTGCTCCTTCTATGTATGCTGCATTCTGTAGCACACAGAGAAGGAGCAAAATACCATTAATGATTGTTTTTGTGCAGGAAGGTGTCCCTTCCTGCACAAACACAATCATCCCTGCAACGCAGGCACCCTTGCACCATGGTCCAAAGATGCCTGCGTTTGCGCACTGCTGCTGTTTGTGTGCCGGCGCAGGTACAGTGGTGTGCCGTATTCTTGTAAATAAGGTGCATTTTGAAATGACGCAGCTCGACACAGCAAAATTGCATGCGGAGCCGCACTGCGCCATTTCATTGTAAATATGCCCCTCAGTTTCAATTCATGACTCCATAATTACTCCATGACCCTCTGATATATCTGCGTCCCTAAACCATGCAAAAACATCATCCACTCAGGACTTTGCTTGTCGAGGACTAGAAAAAGGCACTCCTTTGTAACCATAAATGACCCTAGTCAATGCAAATGTTTGAAGTCATGTCATGCAATGAAAAAAACGTATCAATTGCACCTTTCTATGTTCCTTGAGGGTGGTGGACATTTAGACGTCACAGCTCATGGTCCTTCGGGCTGGACTGCTCCCATGAGGCACAGAGTCAAGTCTTAGTTGCATATGGCTGGGTGTGAACTGGGGTGGCGAAGTGAGCTAAAGAAAGATGATGGATTCAACCCAGATCTGTGACTGAGGGTGAGTGTCTGAAAAGTTGCAGCACTCCTTCCATCATCTCCTTGTGTTTGCCACGATCCACAAAGTTGACAGCAGCGACCAACATGTGCTACAGACAAAACCGCTACTCACCATCAAGAAAGAAGATGATGCCATACAACATCAGCCTGGGCGCCACAACCCAGATGTAAGCACATGGCTGATGTTTACAGAGGGTGCAGTTAAATTGAGCAGCAACCATCGTCGGGACAGCATATACTCTCAAAGTCAATGAGTCCCAACATGAGTTATGATGCTGCTGTGTTTCTGAAACACGACCGCCATTGGACCCCACCAAGAAGCAAAACATTGGTGCCAGATGGACTGCATGGATAGAAACATTTGAACACTTCATAGATGCTCTAGAAGAAGTAGATGACAAAAAGATAATCAAATACATAAAGCACCTTGCAGGTGATGGAGTGAAAGAAGTGATAAAGACAATACCACAAGCTGAGGAAGTATTGTACCGTCAAATCAATGAGATGTTGGAAGCCAAGTTCAATCCGATGCCGAATGTTGACTATGAAAGGTACATTTTCAACTGGACAAAACAGCAAGCTGGTGAAACGATGGATGAGTTTGTCGAAAGTCTTGGGGGCATATTCACAAGCCCCTATCGCCACCACAATGTCAATTTTAGTGACGTTGTGATGGCGATAGGGGCTTCGCCTTATTTACAAGGCAGCGCTATGCCACTTAACGTGGCTTAACGCTGCCTTGTAAATAAGGCCCCCTTTCATGCTATACTTACCGAGAAAGGGGACGGCAATGGGTGTTGCTGTGGGCGTTCCCCCGCAACACCCATTGACTTTGACGCTGCCCCATAATTACAAGGCCAGCGTAAATATGGGGCAGTGCCAAAATTAAGACCAGGGAAAACGTGGTCTTATTGTGGCGCAATGAGGATAAATGTTTAATTTCTCCTAGTTTTTGCTGTTTTCATGCGTGCTGCGTTGTGCAGCACACATGGAAACAGCAAAATGCCAATGATTGTTTATGTACAGGAAGGTCCCCCTTCCTGCACATAAACAATCATTTGAAAAAAATGCCGTTTTGCAACTTCTATGTGTGCTGCATTAAGCAGCACACATAGAAGTTACAAAACGGAATTTCAAGATTGTTTATGTGCAGGAAGGGGCACCTTCCTGCCCATAAACAATCTTCCCCTCACACAGGCACACTTGCACTATGGTGCAAGGGTGCCTGTGTTGGCGCTAGGCAGCTAAATTAAGTGCCAGCGCAGGGCGAAATGCAGGGTTGCACCATATTCTCATGAATATGGTGCAGCCCTGCGCTTCTAAAGTGACAGAGTGTGGTGTTAGGCCAAGGAGGCTAACGCCACACTCCGCCACTTAACTTGTAAATATGCCCCTTGATGTCCTCATCAAACACAGCAAGTTCAGTGAATTAAATGATGAAGAAGCTATGAGTCATAGATGAGTACCTCTCTAATTCGTCCAGACGACGCATGCTGAGAGAGACACTCAATCTACAAAAGATACTCATGGCTGCAAGAGCTGAGGAATTTGCAGATTGACTGGCTGCTTATAAGGAAGCTGGAACAGCCAAGATTGAATCAGCATTGACCATGAAAAGTAGCAGAAACACAAAGTGGAGGACAATAATACTACTCTCCGAAGATAAAGAAATTGTGTTTCCGCTGTGGATTTACATTTCCATACGAAGGCCATTGGACAGATATGCAAAGGCTGTGGGAAAGAAAACCATCACATAATGGTCTGCAAAGCGAAAGAGAAACTAAGGTGTATATTCACAAGGAAATGATGCAGCGCGGCTCTGCAGCAAATTTCGCAGGGCCGTGCCATTTCGAAAACGCAGGGATGAGCCGCATTCACAAGAGTACGTTGCGCCCCTGTGTTTTCCCTTGCGCTAAAAATAGCTGCCTAGCACTAACACAGACACCCTTGTGCCATAGTGCAAGGGTTTCTGTATTGCAAGGAATGATTCTTTATGTGCAGGAAGGGACACCTTCCTGTTCATAAACAATCTCTAGAGGTAATTTGCTCTGTCTATGTGTGCTGCAGAATGCAGCACACAAAGAAAGAGAAAGACGAGGAGAAATAAAAGTATTTCTCCTCCTTGTGCGAATCTAACGCCTGCTTTTGCATGACATTAATTTTTTGTGCTGCCTCAGATTTACATATCCTTGTAAATGCGGGCAGTGTCAAAAAGCAATGGGTGTTAGGTGGAACGCCCACAGCAACAACCATTGCATGCCCCTTTCATGCAGAAAACTGCATGAAAGGATACCATGTTTACAAAGCGGCGTTAAGCCAAGCAAAGTGGCTTAACGCCATTTTGTAAATATGGTGCAGGCCATTGCGCAACTGCAATGCCAAAAAAAGTGATGTTCCAGTGGCGCAATCCCCTTGTAAATATGCCCCTAACTGCGTCACAGTGAGAAGAGAAAATGGATGCCAAAAAGTTCCAGAAGCATTCTAATCACGCCCACAAGGCCAAATGGCAACATCAGTTGAGGCAGGTAGAGACTAAACAAAGTCGATCGTCATTAACTTCATCTAACAAATGCTTTTCAACGTCATTATTGAGCGATAGTAAAGAAGATGGATGTGAAAAAGTAATGTTGACTGTAGAACGCAGTGCACATGTAGGATTGGCTGCTTGCGAAGAAGAACACAAGTCAAAGAGAGATGGCCATGTGAATCAACCAAACTCATTTTACAGTCCCCAAGATCACACTAAAGGTGAATGGCTGCCCTATAACTTTTGTTATAGACAGTGGTGCATTGATCAATATCATACCAGCAGAAAAATATAACAAACTGTCTCTGGTACCATGTCTAACGGCATCGAAAACAAAGGTGTGCACATGGGCTGCTTCTACGCCATTACAAAGTCAAGGGTCATTTGTAGCGATCATGAGGCGCAAGAAAACAACAGCACAAGCTCCAATTCATGTTCTCCAAGGTACTTCATCAAGTGCATGTTTACCCTGTTTCGGCACAGCTGCTGACATGGGACTGATGCACATTCTGAAATAGTAAATCAATTCCTGTTGTTGTTTCATGCACAGGAAAAATTTATGACAATGAGGGTGCAACTTCACATTAATGAGGACATTTGTCTGGTGCTCAGCAACACCATCGGATAGTTTTTTATTTACAGGAGGCCGTTGAGAAAGAACTAGAGACATTCCTAAAGCATGACATCAACGAACACCCTACTGGTCCGATGCCAGGGGTTCCACCCATAGTGGTAGTGCCAAAAATGGACAGCAAAGGTGCAGTGCGCATTTATGTTGATATGCGTCATGCCAACAAAGCAATCGAGAGAGAAAGATATCCAGTTCTACACATAGCAGACATGATTACACAGCTGAACGGTGCAAAAGTCCTATCCCATCTTGATTTGAAAAAGGATAGCATCAGCTCGAGCTGGAAGAGAACTGTAGGTACATTACTACTTTTTCAACTCATGTTGGCTTGTTCAGATGCAAAATACTTAGCTTTGGTGTGTCGTCGGCTTCAGAAATCTTTCAGGATGTCATTCACTGAATAATTCAACCTGTCACACATGCTTTTAACTACAGTGATGATATACTAGTGTTTGGGTCTGCGTGAAAGGAGCATGCCAAAGCACTTATACAAGTATGCCGTCTGCTCGCTGAGGCAGGTCTCACTTTAAATGCAGAAAAGTGTGAGTTTCATAAAACCAAACTCAAATTGTTTGGGCATATTTTCTCTGAAGGGGGAATGACCCTGAAAAGGTACAAGCATTGTCATCCACTTGTCCCCCTCAGGAAGTAACCATGCTGCAATCCTTCTTAGACATGGCCAGCTATTGCTCGAGATATATTTGTGACTTGCCATGGTGAGTGCTCCATTAAGAGAGTTGAAAAAGAAGAATATTCCTTTCTAGTGGTCCTCTGAATGTGACCAGTGTTTCAAGAAAATCGAACACGCAATTGAAAATACAAGTGAAATGGCCTATTTTGATCCAAAGTTGCATACTGAGGTTTTAGTAGATACAAGCCCAATGGGGTTGGGCACGATTCTTGCCCAACACAATTGACATCCAAATGCTCAGAGACACATTGTGGCATATGCGAACAGAAGTTTATCTTAGACTGAACATGCCTATTCTCAGCCAGAAAAAGAGAGCCTTGCTGTAGTGTGGCCTTGTGAACATTTTTATGTGTTTGTGTATGGAAAGCATTTCACCCTTGTCTCTGACCACCAAGCGTTGATCACCATTTTTGGGTATACGGAAGCTAAGATGCCCCTTCACTTCAAGATGTGGGGGTTGAGATTGCAAGAGTAAGGTTACACTATTGTGCATAAGTTGTGGAAGGATCAAAACCCTGCAAATTACTTCTCACGAGTGCCGTTACAGCGTCACAGTGCAACGTCTAAAGCAGCTGAAGCATATATCAATTTCATAATAAAACCTAGCACCCCTGCAGGTATATCCATTGAGCAAATCATTGCTGCTTCTTACACAGACAGACATATACTCACACTTAAGGATATCATTGCAGCCAAATCATGGAGGAAACATACTTGACCTCTCACAGATGATGTTGAATATCAAAATTCAAAAATGTGAAGGAGGAACTTTCTGTCACGCAGGAAGGTATCATACTAAGAGGTTTGAAAATTGTCATACCTGAGAGCTTGAGCCAACAAGTCATTGAACTTGTGCATGAAGGATATCGTGGCATTGTAGCCACCACAAGAGCCCTCAGAGACCGAGTGTGGTTTACTCACCTTGATGAATGAGATGAGAAGGAACTGAAAGTATGTCACCTATGTAACTGCTTATCTTCCAAGACAACACAGCATCTGCTAAATATGTCTGGCCTTCCTAAGCAAGCATTGGAGAAAATTGCAGTTGAGTTTTTTGGACTCTTAAACAATGGCCATCATCTCATGGTAGTTATTGATGAGTACTCACATTTTTCCTTGATGGAAGATTTATCATCGACCATCCATGACAAAGTCATTGAGAGGCTGGATGATATTTTTTCAGCATGGGATGTTCCCTCCATTCTCAAGTCTGACATCGGTCCACCCTTCAACAGCACAGAGTTTAGGGACTTTCTTAGTCGCTTGAACGTCAATCATCAGAAAAGCACACCTCTCTGGCCATGGGTAAAGGGCCTTGTTGAACGATTTATGGGCACCCTAAAGAAAGTGGTTCAGCGCGCTGTGCTCGAAGGAATTAACCTCACGTCAGCCTTATGTCCAGCCCTTCTTGCCTATCAGTCAACTCTCCATTCTATAATAGGTGAAAGCCCTGCCCCCTTGCTATTTGGGAGAGCCCTTGGGACAAAGCTACCACAATAGACCACGAGCAGAGTAATAGACTGACGAGATTCCTGTTACTGACACTTCTCGCAAAAGCAAGATGAAGGCCTATGAAGATAGGCGTAGATGCGCTCGGGACCCAGTTTTCGAAGAAAGAGACTGGGCCCTAGTCAAACAAATACGGAAACGCAAGACCGACGCTCCATTTGATGCTGATCCATTGAGAGTCAGGACAAGTAAAGGACATATAGTGACTGCTCAATATCCCGTAAAGTCCATTATGAGAGACTCATCACATTTCAAACATCTGTCTCGATGTTCTTTGTCTCCAGACTTTATGAGTGAGACAAGTCCACCTGAGTGCCCAAGTCAAGCATCTGAGTCTACATCTACGATGCCAGTTGACAGTGCAACTCCTTCACCTCGTACGACTCGATCTGGAAGATTGGTGTGAGCACCTCAATGACTCATTGAGGAACTCTAATGTATGTATGTTATCCGTACTTTTTATTTAACAAGGGGAGAGATGTAGTGTCGTGTGATCTGCTTCATCAGGACCCTTGTGGTCCTCAACGGACTCCTTACAAAGTTATGTAATCAGTTGGGAGGTATTTGGGTGTGGTCAATAAAGTCTATGACATATTGCATTCATTTAAAGTCTGCATGCTGAAGAATAAAGATGTGCGCTACAGAGCTCCATGTGTGGCGAGATCATTTGTGTGCTCCAGAGGTGCAGTGGACGCGATAGAAGTCATTTGTGAAAGTGTTTTAAGTTGTGGAAATATGATCAAATCAAATTAAGCCTAGTAAAAAGTGACACCATAACATAACTATTTGTAAAGCACACGTTCACCTACAAAGGTATCTTGGCACTGAATAACAGATGTTTATTGTTACCCAACTCAATTGTTTTCCTTTTATTGATCTCAGAAGGATGAAAGGCTGAGTAAAACCGCTGGGATTTGAACCTGTGACTATGAAGTCAAACACAGGTCCCTATAGTGGACACATTAGTACACTGAGCAACCAGACCCAGCTCCTGCACAGATGAGTTGACAAAAGTTTGCAGAGTGGGAGAGTTTGAGGCAATAGGGCCCAACCAAAAAGGCTATAATGCATGTGAAGCAGTAATAGTAACTCAAGCAGTAGACAAGCTCATTTTGCCAGGAGTGCACACGAACTTACAGCTTGCAGAACTTACAGCAGAATGAGCAGTACACATGATATAGTTACGGGGATAAATAAAGTGGGCTTCCTTTTACACCTTTCCAATCCAGTCCCAAATAGTCGAAGGATTTTGCCAGCATCTGTTACATAAAAATGCTACTATTATCTTTTCAAGCAGCAGCAGGTGTGCACCTCATGACTTCAAGAAATTCAATAGAAAAATTGTGCTGGCAATAATCCGGTACCACGTGCAACATGATTATAAGAATTTACTTGACGCAACAGCAGGCGTGCTCCAGCGATGACTAGGGTGAATTTATTTGTTTGTCAGATTTCTAGCAACACGTCATCATTTAGCAAATCTAACCACACGCTGCCCCAAAAATAGGAAGATAAGTGCAACCTTGGCCAGGCTGCTTGCTGGTTTTCTTATGCCATGCTTGTTTGTTGCAATTTTCACACAACTAGCCCAGAGTAACATTTTGCGCTCAATACAAACTGCCAAAGACACAAGCTGTGCAGAAAAGTGTTCAGTTGACAAACTTCCTGAGCCCATTGAAAACCCTTACAACTGCTGTTGACTAAAAAGGCAGCAGGAACTACGCCACATGAAATTGTATTTGCGATAAGCACTCAGTTTACCGCAGTCAATGGGTGATCATTTGTATTTTAGGAAGAGTGACAAACAGCTATAATTGGTGAGGGAGAGCAGTTCTGAATACTGTGTAACCACTGCTGTGGAGGAAGGATTCAAATCTGGTTATTCACTGCGATGACCTCGCAGCAGTGAAACATGGAACCTATTTTGCGCTACACAGATATCACTCGGGCCACAGGGAATGGATGAAAGTCATGTGCTGATTTTTGAGTCCGTAAATGGGGTTTGTGTTTCAGAATAAAACGCCATTACCAGTACTGAAAAGATTCGAGCAATAAATAGTAGAGAGCAGAACTGAGAACCGCGTACAACAACGCTGAGCCTTTGGTAGCATGCAGTGGCGGCTCCTCCGCTAAGTCGGAGGAGCGTCACCCCACTGTCAGGGAGCAGCAAAAGAAAGGAAAAAATAAAAAGATAATAGCGGAATGTTATTATCATTTTATTTTGTCCTGCTGCGGCAACTTGCGTGAGGTGGCCGAGTGGGGCTGCAGAGCAGGGGAGGAGTGGTAGTACACTCCTGTGCGCAAATGACTGTTTGGTCGGCCCTCTCGGGCCGCTCACAATAGTTGTGTGCACTCCCCTGTTCTCCATGGAGGCTGCAATGCAATATGGAGAACATGCACACCCCTCCAGCCCCTGGCTGACCGCCGTGTCACGGCGCTCAGACCAATCACAACACTGCATTGCAATGTTGTGATTGGCTTAGGGGTGGGAGCCTGGCTGCCTGCTTCCTGTACCAACCTGGAGTCAGACACAGGCGAGCAGGAGAGAAGACGCTGGACCCGGCGGCGGCAAGGTAAGTGTTATTTTTATGTTTTTTATACAGCCCGCCCCCCCTCCCGCGAGCTGTGCCACCCGCACCTAGTGGCATGCAATAAACATCTTAAGAAATACCAAGAACTAGAAGATTTCCAAGTGCTACACTTATATATATAGATCCCTTATTAAGGAGGTGACATTTGGAAGATGTGCCTGTACATAACAGGCTCTTACAGTATGGCATTAGTTAAAGTATTATAATAGTATCGGATTTTACTGATTGGATTCATTTTTACTAGATGTATGTGCATTAAATGTCCTGAAGAAGTTGGGGGTAGACCAATGATTTCACCGAAGCGCTGGGTTAACAGTTTTCCATTCCTACCGCATTTATTTGGAAAAAACAATTGAATGAGTTGTAATGAATTCTATGAGATGGGAATAACTGTTTTAAGTGTTCAATGTATTTTATAAATAAGTATGTATTTATGTATATATTTATAAAATGCAAATCAAGGGAACATTTTAGAATGTGTGGGATTATGTTGTGTTAATTATAAATATTATTATATGTTTTAAAAAAACCACAGAAGTATTATTTGTAGTACACTGCGTACATAACATATTCTGAAGGAAATTATTACTTGCAGGATCCTAAAAGGTGATTTGCACTACTTTGCGTCAAAGGGGCGGCCTGTGGCTGGTACATAGGCATTCCCATGCAACCACCCATAGATTATGATGTAAACACCTATCAACTAACATTAGCAGACAGGGAAAATATATACCTCCTCGAGGCAGGTGTAATGTTAGAGCATTAAATATCTCTAAATATTTCAAACTTTGAATGTGTGCTGCATTACATATCACACATACAAAGGTGGAAAATCTTTAATCTATGTCTAAGCATAGGGGCATATATTTAAGAGAGACTTGCGTGGTGTTTGCACCACACAATGTGGTACATGCATGACTCAAACCTCTAAGTCATATTTTTGAAGCCACGCAAAGCCACTTTACATGGCTCTGAGTGACTTCGAAAATCTAGAGTAACGCAACACAGCGCAAATCACTGTGTTACGTTACTCTGCCCTGGGAAGGTGTTCCATGGGCATTGCATGGGTGTTCCCACTCAACTTCCATGGATTTTGACGGATTCCCAGATTTACATGATCTTGAAAACCTGGGAATGTGAAAAAATATTACACCTTTCCTGGGGAGGTGCAACGAGAAAAAATATCTCACTTTCTCCTTGTTTCTTCAGCACACATAGAAAGAGGTATATACCTACCTGGATTGCTTTTGTGCCTGAAGGTACCCCTTCCTGCACAAAAACAATCCTGCAAGCAACACAGGTGCCCTTGCACCATGGTGCAAGAGTGTCTGGATTGGCACTAGGCTGCCAAAAGGGTGCAGCGCAGGAGATAGGACAGGTACGCGCCATATTGCCCTAAATACAGTGCATACCTGCCCTTTTCCTGCCATGCAGTGCAGCACAGCAAGGTGACTTGCTGTGCTGTGCTGCACTGTGTCACCTTCTCATAAATGAGCCCCATAGTTTTTACCACTGGAAGGCCAACCTTCCAATACAAAACCTATGCTAGACGTTATGCGGACAGACTTGCTCTACATTGCAATGGTGTTTGTGTGATACATAGCAGTCTAAAGTGTGCCAGCGATGAGGGAGAGAACAATAGTGCTATATCTTTGTTGATATGGCGCTGTCCTGCTCTCTCTTTTTCATGCACAACAGTGCAGCGACTTTGGTTGCTGCACTGTGTTGTGTAACATCTTAGTAAATTTGCCACTGTTGTTTCTAATAATGGGGACGATGGAGGGAGCCCTAGGAAGAATGATGAGGGTAAAGGCATTTTCTGTTTTTCTTTCTCATGCCACCTCTACCCTGCACAGCTCTACCAATGGATCAGCTGCAGGTGAATATTTCTGTAGGGATATTGGATAAAACATACTGGTGGAAGGGGCAGTACCAATCATGTGGTATTTTTAACTTTAGCTTATGAAGAAAGAGAGCCATTGCCAATATCTCTTATGTCTTGGTCTTCCCTTTCAGGGGTCTTGCCAGTTGCATTGTGGTTTCGTGCCATGGTTGCCCTATCTCCACTAGGTATGCACTGCTTTTTCGAATTCATTTGTCCAGTACCAGAATGTTTCTGGGGAGCCAAAGAAGTCTGAAATACCATCTTTAACCACATTCACCTTCGCAGGGAATAGTAAATGTAATTCACTTCATTGCTACGAAGTCTGTGCTTCACTGCCTCAAAGTATTTTCTTTGTTGCTGCTCTTTGTTGGTACAGTCAGGAAAAATCTGTACTGACAATCCCTTCAAACTATGCTATTGTACTTCCTTGGATGTCCACTGTTGTGTGGTAGTTCTGTAATCTAGCTATAATGGCACATGGTGGGGTTACTGGTTTCAGCAAAAACTCAAGTGACCTCTGAGCCCATTCTACTGAGTTTAAAGAGACCCTTTGATTTTAAAGTCTTGAGGATCCAACGTTGCATGAAGAGATCAACCAATGTCTCTTCAGCTCATTCAGGGAACCCCCAAAATTGTAGTTTATTACTTTATGATATGCTTTTCGCATCTAATGTCTTGTCTCTTGTGTTTGTGTAGTTTATTGTAGTTTGATAATACCATATTGTTTGGTATTACCTCTATAATGCCTTCAGTTGCCTTTGTTCTGTCTCAGCCTTTCTAGAGATCAGCTCAGTACAGGGTCAGTGCAATAGATGCTCTGTCAATTTTATGCAGAAGCACAATGTGGCCTTAAGCAGATCAGCTGGTAACGATTCAGCCTCTGTATCGGAGCCATGCAAAGGAGGTTGAGACGGTTATGTAATGCTATGCTATGTTATGTTATGTTATTTTATTTTTGTTATGTCAATTGATATGGTGCAGCTTATCTTCTGTGAAGGTATCCAGGCGCTGGGGCAGGACCATAGGTCGGGCTGTGCTCCTCATTGAACAGCCAGGCCTTCAGTTCTTGCGGGAATTAAGAACTGAAGTACCAGTCCTGATGTGTTGAGGAAGTTCATTCCAGTTCTTGGCGGCGATGACCGAGAAGGTGCGCCATTCTGACTTACTTCTGTGGATGTAGGGAACCTGTGTGAGTGACAGAGAGGTAGAGCGCAGCTGTCCGGAAGGTTGGTAGAGTTGAAGTCGGTCATTGAGGTATGCTGATCCGGTGTTGTGGAGGGCTTTGTAGGTGTGGTGAGCAGCTTGGATTTGCAACATTTCTGGAATCTCTGACAGAATATTGACGACTAGAATATCGACGACCAGAATATCGACGACAAAAATATCGGACCCGAAATATCGATGTCCAGAATATCGAAGTCCTATCTACATAATGGTAGGTACAAAAATATCGCTAAAAAAATATTGTTGTTTAAAATATCATTGTTAAAAATATCGTTTTTTTTAATGTTTAAAAAATAATGTAATATAAATTAAATAATACATGTAATTAAAATAAACATTGTTAAAATTATTAGAAAATGTTTAAAATTATAATTAATACGTATAATGTAAAAATAAATTAAACATAGATATATATAAAATATAATATTTATATTTACTTAATAATATTAATAAATAATTATTTTAATAAATTATATTTTGTTACAAACATATTAAAAAATATAAATACATATATATACACATACACTAATAACATAAAAATAAAACTAAAATATATATATAATAAATTAAAATATTACAATATTTTAATTTTTTTTAAAATACATTTTACACTACATTAACTTAAACAGTAAAGAAAATATTGGATGGCGGAGAGGATAAAATTACTATTCCCACTCCAGAGAGTGCAACAGTAGGGAAAGTGTTGGATAGCGTAGGAATAAAAATTACTATTCCCACTCCAGTGAGTGCAACAGTAGGGAAAATGTTGGATAGCGGAGGGTTAAAAATTACTATTCCCACGCCAGTGAGTGCAACAGTAGGGAAAGTGTTGGATAGCGTAGGAGTAAAAATTACTATTCCCACTCCAGTGAGTGCAACAGTAGGGAAAGTGTTGGATAGCGTAGGGGTAAAAATTACTATTCCTACTCCAGTGAGTGCAACAGTAGGGAAAGTGTTGGATAGCAAAGGGTTAAAATTAATAATTTCAAAAATTTAAATAAAAAATAAAAATTAAAAAAGAGCAACTACAATACAAAAATTGTTAATAACACAAAAAAAATCTAAATATTACAAAAAGTTTCAAAATTAACATTTTACAAACAACTATCTTTATACATAATTATAATTCCAAAAATATATATTAATAATTTATAAATAAATTACTTCACACCATATTCCACTATAAACGCACAAAGAACTCATACAAATTTGACAGAATTAACATATTTACCAATTAAATATTTATACTTTTCAAACAATTAATAATTAAATATTATTAAATAAATTACCACAAACAACACTATAAAATAGAAATATAAAATAAATACTAATAAATAAAAAATATGAATTACTTTATATTAATTAAATTACTTCCCAACCTATTCCCCTATAAACCTACAACCCAATTCTTAACAAAATAACACTTTTAACTTAATGATCAATTTAATAATAAAATAATAATAATAACCCATTAATAATTAATAAATAATAAATTAATTATAAATACTAATAAAGAAAAATTCATAATTACTTTACTATAATTACTTCCCACCCTATTCCCCTATAAACCCACAACCCGCTCCTAAAAATAAAATATATTTTAATTATCAATTAATCAATTAATAAACATTAATAAGCAATTAATAAGTAATTCATAATACATTAATTATAAATACTAATAAATAAACATTAAAAATTACTTAATTTTAATTAAATTACTTCCCACCCTATTCCCCTATAAACCCACAACCCGCTCCTAAAAATAAAATATATTTTAATTATCAATTAATCAATTAATAAAAATTAATAACCAATTAATAAGTATTTAATAATAAATTAATTATAAATTAATTATAAATACTAAGAAATAAACATTAAAAATTACTTTATTATAATTAAATTACTTCCCACCCTATTACCCTATTACCCTATAAACCCACAACCCGCTCCTCAAATAAATAACTCAATTATTACAATTATCAATTAATCTATTGATAAAAATTATTAACCAATTAATAATTAATTATTAATAAATTAATTATAAATAGTAATAAATGAAACTTAATAATTACTTTATTATAATTAAATTACTTCCCACCCTATTCCCCTATAAACCCACAACCCGCTACAGAACTAAAATACGCAAAAATTCGTTATCATAAAATTATTTATTGCTAAAAAATTGAACACATACATTAAAAAAATTTGCTATACTTATACAAAAAAATTACATCACATACTTTTAACAAACATACTAAAATACAGAACACTAATATAAATATCGATATTATTAACAACGATATTTTTACAAACGATATTACTGTCTTCGATATTTAAAAAAACAATATTTCTTACCTTACTGTCGATATTCTTTACCACGATATTCTTGATGTCTTGATGTCGATATTCTTGTACCTCGATATTTAAAACTCGATATTCTTGTAGGTCGAAAAAAAACCTCGATATTCTGTCTGTTTACCACATTTCTGGATGGGTAGCCAGAATAGTTCAGTGCGGTAGGGAGTGATATGAAAACTTCTGGGAATGTCTAGGATGAGTCTGGCAGTTGTGTTTTGGTTGGCCTGGAGTCTTTGCATGTGCTGGTTGGAGATGCCAATGTAGAGTGCGTTGCCTTAGTCGAGGCTGCTGGTTATGAGGGTCTGGGTGACAGTGTGCCTTGTGTGTGTGGGGAGTCATGTGAAAATCTTGCGAAGCATTCTGATTTGAAGATGAGTCAGCAAGAGCCGGTCAGAGCATTGACCTCTTTGTTCATCGTGAGTTTGTAATCACGGATGATGCCAAGGTTTTTGACATGATCTGTGGGGGTGGGCGTGAAGCCAAAATCGGATGGCCATCCGGACCAGGAGACATCCCAAGGAGAACTCCAAAAATCAGGATCTCCATTTTGTCCGTGTTGAGTTTAAGGCAGTTCGCTAGCATCCAATTGGCCATGTTGGACATGCAGGAGGTGAAATTGGTCCTGGTGGCGTTATTCGTGTCAGTAAGGGAGAGGATGAGCTGAGTGTCATCAGCGTAGGAATCAATGTTGATGCTGTTAGTTCTTATGATATGGGCGAGTGGTGCCATGTATACTTTGAACAGGGTTGGGCTGAGGGATGAGCCCAGGGGGTCTCTGCAGAGAAGATTCATGTGTTTAGAGGTGTAAATGGAGAGACTGACTCATTGAGTCCTGTTGCAGAGGAAGAAGGCAATCCAACTCAGGGTGGGCCCTTGAATTCCTGAGTCCTGGCATTGAGGGTGCCATGCGGGACAAGTTGAAGGCTGCTGAGTGGTTGAGAAGGATGAGAGCGGTGGTTTACCCTCACTCCAGGATGGACCGGATGTTACCTGTGGCTGCCAGGATGGTGGTTTCCATGCTGTGATTGCTGCAGAACCATGACTGGGTGAAGTCCAGGAGGTTGTGCTTTTGTAGATAGGCAGAGAGGATTGAGGTGTGTCTGCAGTTGCTGAAATCTTTTGGGCTAGCCGAGGGTTTTTTACAGACAGATGTGATTTCTGTGTGTGTCCAGCTATCCAGGAAGTTTCCACTGAGGATGGAGGAGTTGATGATGGTGGTGATATTGACACTAAGGGGCCGATTCCGATTCGGGCAGGAAATCTCTCCGACCGAGCCGGACCCAGAGAGATTTCCGACCGAATCGGACCCTAGAAGTCCGACCGAACGAGTACGATGCGTTCGCATGCTATCGGACTCGATTCGGTCGGACTCCCATTGAAGTCAATGGGAGCCGGTCGTACAACGCGTACGCGGGCTCCCATTGACTCAATGGGTGCGAGGCGAACAAGGGCGCCCCCTATAGCGGGTACGCGTTGAAGCGGGTCATGCCGTACACGCACAGGTAGGGGGGACCCATGGGTCCCCCCTGTGTGCGACTCACACGGCTAGGCATAGAGGGGGGTCCGACATGGACCCCCAAAGTGCAGCTCCGACTGCTCTTTCGAGCCGGACGGCGCGAGTCGGTCAGACTGCTCGCGGCGCGCATCGTACTTACCCGCCCGGGAAACGTCTCCATTGCGCGGTGCGAGTCGTGTCCGTGTGAGTCGGTCGGAGCGGTTGGGTCCCGCGAACAAGTCGGTTGGCAATTTCGCGTACGTTCGCATTGTACTCGCTCGCCCGGACGCACGTCCGACTCAGTCGGGAATCAGGGCTCCGAATCGGATCCGGTAATGCCGAGTCTGATTCGGAGCCCTACCGGCCGAGATCGGAATCGACCCCTGAGCATTGTGCTTCCCAGGTTGTACATGTGATGAGGGCTGGGGTCTGTAGTGGACCCAGAGTGGGTGGTCTGCATAATTCTGTAAGTGTCTTCTGTGGCGAGAGGGCTCCCATTTGTTAGAAGGTGGGCGCTCCTGGTTGTGATGGGGGGTTGTGTGATGATGTCTTCTATGGTGGATTGGGGTGTGAAGTTGGTGTAGATCTTGAGTATTTTGTTGTGGAAAAAGTCAGAAAAGTCTTCACGGCATGAGCACTGTGAGCGAGTGATGGTGGCTGCTGTTGGATTGGTGAATTCCTTGATGATGTTGAAGAGTGATATGCCAGAGTTGGAGCAAGATTCTAATCTGAGCACGTGGGCAGCTTTCCTGGCTTCCTTGATATGGGTGTAGTACCTTCTAAGTGCAGATTTGTGGGTGTCTCTAGAGGTGTTGTCTCGGCTGGTTCTCCATCTTCTTTCTAGTTGTTTTCAATAGCGCTTGGAGTCTGTTAGGTCTTTTGTGTACCAGGATGCCTGATCATCATCAAGGGAACCAAGGTGTTGGTGCAGTCTGAGATCCAGTTGTTCAAAGTGGATAGGTTTGTCTGTAGGTTGCCTGTGTGAATAGTCTGGTTGAATCTGATGCTGTGGGTCCAGTCTGCGTCTGTTATGTTCCAGTTGCGGCTGAAGTAGATGGTTGGGTTTGGTTCTCTAGAGTAGGGTGCGTTGATGTAGAAGTGTATGATGGAATGGTCCATCCAAGTGAGTGGCGTGAGATGATCTTGTTGCTGGCTGTGAAGACTGGGTTGAGTGTGTATCCGACAATGTGAGTCAGGCCTTGTATGAGCTGTGTGAGTCCGATGTAGCGGTCCGTTAGGTCATCTATATGAATGTTGAGGTTGCCTAGCAGTAAGAAATTGTTGGATCTAATGGCAATGGGAGTGATGAAGTTGGCGAGAAGGTTAATAAAGGTGGTGCAGCATCCTGGTCAGTAACCGAGGGTTCCTGAGATGGTCATGGAGTGGCTGATATGTAGTAAGAAGTGTGTTCCATGAGCATGTTCGGTTCATCCATTGTGGTTGTGCAGGTGATGGTGTCTTTGTGGATGATCACGAGATCTCTTCCAGGTTTGTGGTGCCTGTCATGACAGACAATCTTGTAGCCAGGACGGATGGCCTCTGAGATGGCAGAGGTGGATGACGGGCTGACTCAGGTTTTGATGGACAACAGGATGTCCAGGGAGTGTGTGTCGATGAGGTCCCAGATCTCAGTGGCATGTTTGCAGAGATATCTGGTGTTGAGGAGCATGCAGGCAATGCAGGGTGAGGTGTGTACGGAGGTTGGCATAGGGTGATGCTGCACGAGAGCTGCAGTGAGCACATGAGACTGTTCAGAGTTCCCAGTTTTGAATAAGGATGGGTACTGTACTATTGTATCAGTTTGTGCCATGTGTTCACAGTATATTTGTGATTAGGACAGTGTCATCAGGAAACTGAACTCTCCTCACACAAGGCACCTGACAGCTTCGGAAGCACAACACTGTTTACCGCAGCCACTTTACTGTACCTTATATGGCTCAGGGCAAGTTCAGCACATTACCACTGCTTCTCATTGGGATCAGTGGGCATCCGATGCCATTGCAGAAGGGTTCATCATCCTCTAAGCAGACAGTGCAAGTCAGAAAGCGACAATGCCATGGTAGAATAGTCCCGGTCAAGCCACTCTCAGATGGTAAACTTCTGGGGCCCCCAGGACATTTTGGACACAGGATGGAGCACCTCAAATACAACCTTCCTAAAGGGGAGATTGTGGTTCTCCTCACCTACTCTGCCCTGTAATCACTGCTATTACACCGTCCCTTAACAATCGTTACCAGATGTGGCTATCTCTTTTCCAGGGGTTCGAGGGCAGTAACCCCCTCATTTTTTTCACTAGCCTCACTGCAGATCTGAAACTGAAGCGGGAGTCTTTGACAGGTCTACAAGAGTATCTCCAGCCTCAGGTGGGAGTCCAGATAGGGCTCTACTGGTTCACAGTCAACATCAGGCTCAATTTCCATTTGCCAGTGAGAAGAAGTATAAATATGGAGGCAATGTGCCTAAAAATTTGACTGTGCGGCATAGAATCAAAAGATATGCACAGATTATCAGGACATGGTGTCTTGTATGTAATGCCTAAAGATACCTTGTGGAATTGTATGTTCTTAGAATTACAATCCATCCGGAATCAAAACTTAGGGGTCTATTAGGATGTCGTGAGGATCGCCACCGCCCGGCCAGCGGTGACGATCCGCACGCCATCACAACACAATTTACCCCCCGCCATATTACTATGGCGGGGATACCGCGGCGGACGGAAAGTCCGTCCGCCGCTTTTCCGCCGGTAGGCAATCGTACCGATTGCCTACCAGGCGGAAAAGGCCCATAATATGGTGGCGGTGCCTTGCAGGCACCGCCATCCATATTAGCATGTGGCATTTTCCGCCCGCCTTTCCATGGCGGAGAGTTCGCCATGGAAAGGCATGCAGTTTTCGCATCGGGGGCCCATTGCGGGCCCCCAGGGGGATGGGTGGGTGGGGGCCTGCACTTGGGGGGTACCTATGGTACCCCCCAACATTGGCATGGACAAGGTGGCAGGCACCGCGCGGTGCCTGTCACGTTGTGCCTGCCAATGCACAACATGCATATATTGCATTGTGGCGAGTGCTGCTTACAGCACCGCCCGCCGCAATGCAATATATGCGGGATGCCACCGCCACCGTGGCGGTGGCATCCAAATTGCCATTGCAGGACCGCCGCACCTCTTGCGGGCGGTCCCATTTGCCGTTGCGGTGGCGGGCGGACACAGTCCGCCCCCCATCGTAATAGACCCCTTAATTTTTGCAATTTGCTAAGATTAACTTTTATATATTTCTGGTTGACTGAAGAGTAACAAATGGTTAGCATACCACAGGGAGCATGTAAGCCAACATTATAAAAGCAGTTTGATGGTTATATTATGATTCGCAACACTGAACGTATCAGACAATCCTAACTGACATTGTGGCACCTGGTGGCATGAAATATTATCAAAGAGCCACACAAGTACCTATCATTAGGCACTTCTATAATTTTAAAATGATGATTCTCCAGAGATCAAATTAATGACTTTTGTTACACCATAAAAGATATTCCACGTTAGTCATAAACCCTGCCTTTAAAGTAGAATACACAAAAATCATAAGACCTATTTATGAGGTAAAAAAATCTATACTGTTAATGCTGCAATGTAGACTTTAAGTAATTCTAACAATTAACCCCCATTATAATCTTTTTAAGGTTTTAGGGCCATATGTAGGTAAAACTCAATTTGCGAGTTCTTAATAGCGATATTTAACGAATCGCTATTAAGAACTCGCAAAGTCCGATGTAGGTAATAATTCGTAAAAAAATAGCGAATCGGTAAAAATCGGTAAAATGAAATACCGATTCCGATTTACCGATTAGCAAATAGCGATTATGTATTACCGAATCGGTATTACCGAATCGGTATTTTAAGAAATCGCTAACTATTTAAACTGCCATTCCGGTGCATTCTGATGACATCACAAGCAGGAAGTGGCCTGGCAACTGCTGCTACACTGTGGCTGAAGCTGTGGGAGAGGCAGGGAGCAGACCTTACAACACAGGAGCTGCTTTGCAAGCATCTTGCAGACACACCAAACCAAAAATGGACAACCAGGAGAAGGAAAAGGAGGCAGGAGAGCGAAAAAGAAAGCACAAATTCAGCGAGAGGGAGCTGGAGGTGCTGATAGAGGAGGTGGCAAAGGACCACGACAAGCTCTTCGGCAAACATTCCCTGCACGTCCCAGAATCCCAAAAGAGGAAAATATGGCTGGTGATCCAGGAGAGGATAAATGCAATTGGCGTAATACAGCGCTCAATAGATTAACTAAAGAAGCGCTGGTATGACCTCAGAAAACGTGCCAAAGAGAGGGTGGCTGAAAGGCTCAAGCAAGCCACGCTGACAGGTGGTGGGACATCTACAGCGCCTGTACCAACTGCCCTGGAACTATTGGTAGAGTCCACCCTCCAGCCAGAGAGCGTGAGTGGGATTGGAGATGCAGACAGCTCAGCCAGAGCTGGCAACAGGCAAGGTAAGATGCATGCACAGCATGCTGTGCCCTCCACTTCCCAACCCCAATCCCCAATCCCCAATGAGCCAGTATGATTCCCACTCCAGTACATGTTTTCCAAAAAAACAGCAATGCAATATGGGAGATGTAGTCAGAAGTAACACATATCATAACAGTCAGTCCACTGAACCCAAAGGCATGTGACACACATCAGTAATTAGCAAGCGGAGGACAGCCAGTTTGATTGGCAGTCATGACATTTATTATTACACCAATGCTGCCAGACAAGTGAGTAAATGTACATTCTGTCTCCACAGGCAAGGCAGCGCGCAAGTCTGCTGAAGGGGACACAGCAAAGGCACCCAGGAGAGCCAACACACAGGATGAGGAGGTCTTGTCTCCTGCTGAGCACACACCACCACCACCGTCACCACCACCACCATCACCAACACCACCATCACCAACACCACCATCACCACCGCCACCACCACCGAGAGCCAGGAGGCATACAGTGGCTAGCCTCCAGGAGATGGAGGAGTCAGAGGAGGATAGCATGGGAGGCCAACATTCCACGCTGGTAGAGGATGAGAACAGTGCAGGGACACAGTCCCCCACCGAGCGTGCCCACACAGGTGTCAGACGCCGCAGATCGAGGGTAGCCAGTCCTGTTGCACAGGGCGAGGAGTCCAGCGTATTCGAGAGTCTGGAGGGGAATATGCTGAAGGTACAGCGCCTGCAAGGCAAAGCCATCAAATCAGTTCAACGCCAGATGGTGTACATGAACAGACACATGCTTGAAATTAAGGAGGGCATAAACAGCATGAACAACACTGTGGCTGAGGGCATGCAGGACATGTCAGAGGCTGTGAGGCTGCTGTGCAGCAAACTGGATGAAGATCGTGTGGCGAGGCGCAGGGACCGACAGAAATTGGACGGCTACACTAAGGCGATGAACCGCCTCTCCACTGCCACCTCTGTTCTCAGCAGGCACTCGGTGGCCATGCAGGAAGAGATGGCCCACTGCAGCCGTGACGTTGCAAGGGGGCTGGTCACAGTACCAGTGCCCTGGAAGTGCTCCAGACCACCCAAATAGCCGCAACAGGTGCAGGGGATGGGGGGGACAGTGAGGAGGCAACTAGCTGCAGCAGCATCACACCCTCGATAACTGAGTCCAGGAGGCGCAGTGAAAGGCACGGAGCTGCCACAGGACAGACCGCCAGGGAGGACAGTTTGCCCAGGGAACGCGGCAGTGCTGCGCGTGGGCGCAGAACATAATGACAGCCATTACCTGGCATTGTGAGATGGGTGATGTAACCCATTTCACCTTTTGAATGTTTAGTGAATATTGGCATGGCATGTTGAGGCCTTCATGGTGTGGCGGTGTGCTGTGCTATTGCCTGAGTTAAGGTTAATAAAACACCGTCACGCAATTACAGTTACTGGCTTTGTCTCATTACTTACTCAGAAATAGTTGCGTGTGATCTCAGCCCGTCTGTGTCTCCCATCTGGTGCTGCTGCCACACCTGCTGCGCTGTGCTCTGGCTGTGGACGATCCTCACCCTCATCCTCTGAGTCAGTTAATTCCACTGCTGTTCCTTTCTTTGTGGCAAGGTTATGCAGCATGGCACATGTTGCTATTATTTTACAGCAGATGATAGGGCGGTACTGCCGTGCACCACCACTTTTGTGGAGGCAGCGGAACCTGCTTTTTAGGAGCCCAAATGTGCGCTCCACAACATTGCGTGTAGATCTATGTGCCACATTGAATCTCCTCTCACTTGGGGAAGATGGTTTGAGATATGGAGTCAGGATAAATGCCTGCACGGCATATGCACTATCACCTGAGTGAGAAAGGAAGAGTCATTAATAACAGTCACCAACACATTCATCCAAGGTATACATCAGGGTGTGTCACATTGATTTACCTAGCAGGTATCCTTCCCCAAATTCGCCACCAGCCAGACGTGTGTAGATCCCACTGTTCCTGAATATGTAGGAGTCATGGGTGCTCCCTGGAAATTTGGCTACGATGTCGGTGATGATGTGGTCCACATCACAAATTACCTGCACGTTGATAGAATGTGTAGATTTGCGGTTCCGTTATATGTACTCTGTAGCTGCAGGTGGGCAGATTGGTATGTGTGTTCCATCAATGCACCCTATTACATGTGGGAACTGTGCCTTTTGATAAAAATCCATCTTGGTTTTATGCAGTTCCGCCTGTGTGCTGGGGAACCGTATGTAGTGGTGCATTCTTTGCATCATGGCATCCAGGAAAGTGTTGAAAAAACGGGACAGGCAACTCTGTGACACACCACCTGCCACAGCTATCACCCCCTGGTAACTACCTGATGCAAGTAGGTGCAGGCTACAAAGCACCATGACATGTGGTGGTATAGCGTGGGCCCTTGGTGTCTGATGCTCCAGGAGTGGGTGCAGGTCCCATATCAGGTCTAGGATGGTTTGGGGGTGAAGCCTGTACCTCTCATGGATTTTAGCCTCAGTCAGTTGGAATAATGTAATGCCCAGTCTGGACACGCGGTCCTCCTGTCTCCAGATCCTCAGTCTTGCTTCTTGCATCCGAAGCCGCCTTGCAATGACATAGAGGGCCGCCATTGTGTTCACACTGTTGCATTTTGGGGCTGTTTAAATGCAGTGCACCTGATTACCACCTGCTTTGAGTCAGTGGTAATTTGCGACTCCTAAATAACAAATATTTGAAAAATTGGTAATAGCGATTTTTGGTACATCGATTTGCGATTTATTTTAAGGATTTCTTATTTAGCGATTCGCTATTTAGGGATTCGGTGTGTGCTAATCGCAAATTAAGGAATCGCTAACTGGTTTCCCTTATTTTTAGCGATTCCTTATTTTGCGATAGCATTTGGCATTACCTACATTGTACATGGCTATTTACCGGTCGCAAACGCTGAAATTCTGCGAATTTCAGCGTTAGCGCTCGGTATTTGACCACCTACATCTGGCCCTTAGTTGTTTATGGGATTATTAGTTTTGTTTATATCTCTCTAAATCCTCCTGCATCGTTTCCACCCCCACACCTATTATGTCTACAAGGACAAGGAAAAGGACAAGAAGAAATGTTTAAGTAATCCAAAACTACAATTCTTGCCCTGCTGTCAAACACACACCATTTCACTCTCAAAACCCACAACTGTGACACACCACCCCCCAAACATGCCAAATATATCAGAACAATTCTTGCATCCTCATGTATAATTTGACCCATTGGGTTTTGTAAGCATCTGCCTTTTTGCCTGAAATTTTTTCTACAAAACAACGTCCATGTCAAGGGCGGGAGCTGATTCAGGGGATAAAATGTGAAAAAAGGTCCTCCATGCAATACAGTACAGCAGAAATGTGGTCATGTATTTTATACCCTCCTTCTTCTTAAATAATATAACTATAATTATCAACATTTTGAGGTTTTTCTCCCAATACATGGCGGACATTTATTTTTTTCTTCTCATGAGGACAACAGTGATTGACCTAGCAGATTTGGACCAAATAAAAGTGAGTGCAAATGCCATAAGAGAGGTTGCCACCAAACGTGTGGCCCATCACCCTCTATTTACACGTTTTTCTTCTATGTCAGCTATGCCATAATAGTTTTCTCAATGGCAGGAGCCTACAATTGCTGCCCCATTAAGAATTTTATGTTTTCGTGCACTCTGAAAGAGGAAGAGGATCCAAGAGCATTGTGGATGGGACATATGGCACTTTTTGCTAGATGTCTAATTACTGCCTTCTTCTGAGTGAAAATTTCAGTAATTTAACACTTCTCAGCAACACTTCACAGGAAAAACAGGCTCACCTGGCATTCTGCCATTCCCCATTTACATGAAACACATAGATGTTGTCCCATTGCCACTCACCATTATCTCAGGGACTTCCACCTTAATCCAAGGATAAATCATATAATAATATAGCTATCCTCCTTCCCTGGCACCATCTTTCACCTTCTTATAAACGTTCTCAAGAGGCTCTAACTGTGCCCTATATACCCTATTACCAGTAGAAAAGAAAGGCCCCTATGTTGATTGCCTGGAGAGTGGTAAATGCATCAATTGTCTTATTGATTTATTGACACCAGTGCTGGCCGCTCTGCCTTGAAAACCTCTGAGTTTCCTTAATTACCTTTCTCGGGCTTGTCGATAGACACTGTTGATATTTCTAACTAAAGTATTCCCCATCACATCTCTAATCCCATCTCTCTAGCCCTCAGATACATTATCAATAAGCACTCCTTTTTACTCAGCCCCACCTCACCAGCTAATTTGTTGGAGTGGTCTATCTTATGCAAGTTAAACTGTACAGTGTTTAGTTGTGTCCATCTTAACTTATCCCAGCACTGTGAAACTGCGGTCCTAGCCTTACGAGAACACAAACTGTCAACCTGTAGTAAATAGCAATGAGCAGGCCTTGATCCTATTGATGTGCTTTCCCATGTACCTTCCACACTATAGTCTACAGGATTCATAGCACAATTGACCCATGAAGATCATGATCAAACCACAAAAGAAGCTTCCTCAAATTCCTCAGTGTCTCTTCAAACTCAAGGCAGAGGCAGGGAACTAACCTGTACTAGCCGTACTGCTCAAAAAGAGGGTAGGGGTGGTAGCTATTTTCAGTAGCTGCAATACCCCAATCTAGCCTATAAAAAAGGTGTGAAAGGCCAACGTGTACAGGTGATATAAAATCTGGGAAGCCGAAGGGGTGAAGTTTCTAATCATCAGATGCAAGGACTAAGTTATATGCACAAAAATTGAACTACAAAGCTGGTTGGACAGTAGCTCTCAAACACAAGCACACTGTACAATCCTGTGCATGTTGTGTTGAGCTGTAACAGTGTTCAAGACTCAGGTTCATTCAAGACCTGCAATCAATTAATAATGTGGTTATCCCTACTTCTCAATGGTCCCCATCAATACAACCATCCTTTCTTGCATCTCCACAAATAGCCAATGGGTTAATGTGGTAGACATTTATTCTGTCTTCTTTTCCATCGCCATACATATAGAGTCAGTTCCTCTTTGCGTTATCATTCAGAGGGACACCTTTTGTGGTGGAGGCTCTCACAAGGATTTACTGAGCCTGTAACAATCTTTTCCCAAACTCTGAAGAAAGATCTGGACACATTGGCCTTTCCTAGGGCTGCTAGTTGAGTTTGTTATGTTGATGATTTGCTTCTGGCATTTGTTACTTTAGATCTCAGCAAAGTGGCTTCACTCTCCCTCCTCACTGAATTGGCTAATAAGGGGGACACTGCTTCAAATGATAAACTGCAGTTTTGCCTTCCACGAGCGTAATACTCTGGCCCTGAAATTTCAACCAGCAAGTGCCACCTGCCATCCAACTGCATTGAAGCCGTTCGTAAGTTGCCTCATTCAGTGAAAGTTTTCTAAGTACAACTTTTCTTGGGTATGGATGGTTACTCTAGGCAGTGGATTCTAGTGTATGCACTCTGGCAAAGCCCTTACAGGACTATGCCAAAAAAGACACCTCTGAGCCTTGCAGTGCTGTAAAGGAACTAAAACAAGCATTGACTTCTGTACCCACTTTGGTGCTCCCTGATTATGCAAAACAGTTTACTCAGTATTCTGATGAATGTTGTGGATTTGCCCTTGCCCTTGCGGTCTGGTCCAAGACCATGGGGTTCAGAAAAAGCTTGTACCCTATTATTTTGCAGCTTTAGACCCAGTCGCGGTTGTGCTCCCTCCATGTCTCCACTTTGTATATTTTTTCTGTGAGCCTTACTGTTGTTGCTCTTCTCCTCACCTCCAGAACTCAACATTTATCTACTGCTAGAATGGCTAGGTATGAAATATTTTTACTGTCTGCCTCCCATATTACTTTTTTCTGCTGTTCCACTTTGAACCCTGCATCTCTGATGCCCACCCTTGATGAGGAGGACTCCCGCAACTGTAATTGTCACTGCCCATGGCATCAAATTTAACTAACATTGCCATACCAAACTGAGATTTGATGTGCTTTGTTGGTGGCTTATGTTTCAGAAATGGTGAAGGTGTCCTGGTTGCAGGTTATGCTGTATGAACTGTATTCCAAATTGTTGAAAGCTTCAGTTTGCCTAATGTTAGATCAGTTAAGGTTGCTGAACTCATTGCCTTAAGTCAAGCCTGTATTAGTGTTAAGAAAACAATTGTAATTATCTTCACACTCAAAATATGCAATAGGAATGACACATGACATATGTATTCTTAGGGGATTCCTTACGTCTGCATGAACCCCAATTGAGAATGGGCAATAAGAATAGGGGTGGGCGGTAAAGTCTGCTCCACCGGTGAAGTTTGCAGAGTTTTGCTACTCTACGCTCCGCTTGGAGAGCGGAGTTCGGCAAAAACTCTATCATTCACCGCGTGACGGAGTTTACCGGCACATACCCCTATTTACTTCCTTGTGGTGGCAGCAAGTCTCTATGTTACAACGCAGCTAAACGGAATTGAACACTCCAATGACTAGAAAGCGGCCTTAAAATATCCTGTGTGATTTAGATAAACATCTGCTTACCTCTGACGTTAAGTTTCACAGGGATCTGTTGTTCAGATTTAGAACATAATAATTACGGCGAGCAGCACCGGGACTTGAAGGCATCAAGTACTCAAAACCAATGAGGTAGCTAGAAACATATCCTGTGGAAAAATGTGACAATTTTTGAATGGATACGAGAACCCTTGTCTTGGGATTGGCTACAGGAATTCTTGTCAGTAGCTTATTTGCTGTGTGGCGTCGGAATACGGTTAGTGGTGTCAGATAGGCTATGCAAACTCTTGCCAGTCATCAGTTGGCTGTAGAGTGCATGAGCCGCTGGCACTACATTTAGCTGCTGCACTGCCACACATCAGTACATCACTGTTCTAGCTTGCAGTTCTCAGTGAAACGGCCCATCGTGTAATAGAAGGGAATGGTACACGTAAATTTGCTCAGGAGCACACACATTTATAATTAGCGGTGAAGCCGAGATTACAAACAGGGAGGTTAAGGTCTGCAATCAGCAATTTCACCCTTGGAACCCATATGATACTTTTTTATTTAAATCATAACTGTTATATGAAGAATGTGTATTTTAACGTTTTAAGTTGCAACAGGCAAGTCCATTTGAACTGTTAGTTGAGTAGAAAGTGCTACCAAGACTTTACTATTTCACTCAAAAATTGATATAAACATTGTGTATTTTTATGAAGCACTTAATGTTGGGATTGGACCAATTTCTAAGCACTTCTGCTTTTAGTGAATTAAACAACTAGGCCATAGGGCTAAGGAGCTGTTTGCCAAGTATCACACTATGAACCTAAAAGGGGTAGCTGCTATTAGAGGAAATGTGTACATGTTACATAATGACCAGTGTGGCATCTAGAGGACCCATCCCCTCATTTAATTTAATGGGATGTCCTCAATCTATCGAATTGTTCTACTCAATGCAGTTACCATCGTTTCACATTTGAATAATGCAAAGTGCATATACACTGGACTGTAAATGCTCCTAACATACAGATTCAATATTTTTATAGAATTATTGTCTGTGTCATGCTGCTACCAAGGGTTCCCGAGTTTGATAGAGGATTGAAGGGGATGTTAGTTAATGCATGATTTTCCCAGGATCACATCGTGTAGTTAACTGGAGAAGCCATGGTTCTAGTTCTATAACTATATGTGCCACTCTCGTTATAGGCTTCACAGGGGCTTCAGTGGTGTGCCGGGGCAGGTAGGCAAGTGTTGATCCTCCAACACAGGATGCACTGTCTATGTGTACATGGATGCCGGTGTGTGCCCACTTCTCATCTGCCTATTTGCTGACTCCCAAGGTCAAACTGCCAGCATCCAGCTGTCTACAAGGGTTGCCAGAGGCCAATCTCGGAATGTTTTCTGATGAGGGTGAACGAGTTGTCCTGGCATGAGGAGTGTTTACAGTGTGCAATGTGTCGACAGCCTGTCTGCAGCACCAGCAGCTACTTCCGGGACAGAAAACTTGACTGCAAACAGGGCTACCAACAGTAAGAGCATGCCCCCTTTCCTCGTCATTGGTAGAGCTGGCATGAGTCATAGCCCCATGCCAGCTGCCTGCAGCATGGCTACTGCACCAAGGTAGTGCCACTGCACTGTGAACCCCTTCTAGGGTCCATTGCCCACAGTGAAAACTGCATCAGCAGTCATATATTACACACAGGGCTTTCACAATGCACCTACAACCCGCACCTTCTTGTGTGTGTGCGACTGTGAGTGAAGGCCCTCCTTACTCCACCCGTTCACAGAACTCAAGCTCTGTTCAGGCCTAAATATGAACAGAATTTGTTCACCGCTTTGATGTTACACTGACAGGCTGCTGACCACCCATACCCTCATGATGCAGTATTCCAAGGGAATGCCCTCACTGATTCAGCCACTAAAAAGGCTGCTTTGTTAGATATTTTGTACACACTGGAATATTTCCTGTATCTTCCTTGAAAGTTTTGTCTCTTTTACAGGAGTGAGCCTCTAAAAGTGAGAACATGATTGGATCAAGCACAAGCGACCACAGGATCCAGAAGGAGTGTGGTTAGACAGCACAAGGTTTGCGGTCTTCACTGAAATTTCTACTCGCACAGTTGTATCATGGAGCTGCCAATGTCAGTACAGATCGATACAAAAGGGGATGATGGACGGAACGTTTGAGCCAATCAAACACTCACCCCCAGTCAACTGATCTGGTTTTAATCCATCATCATTCTTTAGCTCACTCCACCACCCCAGTTCAGACATGGCCATATGCAAATCAGTCTGACCCTGTGCCTCATGGGAACAGTCCAGCCCGAACTGCCAAGCCATGTCTTCCCTGGACAGGAAACAAGCATCCTAGGACCGGTTTCTGGCATTCCAGCCGTCATCAGCCAGGCTTGCTTGAATCCAGTGGCAAAGTGAGCAAGGGACCCACGTCTGGGCATACCCCCGCCAACTTAGGGCGAACAAAGCGATACAAAAGGGGATGATGGACGGAACGCTTGAGCCAATCAAACACTCACCCCAGTCAACTGATCTGGGTTTAATCCATCATCATTCTTTAGCTCACTCCACCACCCCAGTTCAGACATGGCCATATGCAAATCAGTCTGACCCTGTGCCTCATGGGAACAGTCCAGCCCGAACTGCCAAGCCATGTCTTCCCTGGACAGGAAACAAGCATCCTAGGACCGGTTTCTGGCATTCCAGCCGTCATCAGCCAGGCTTGCTTGAATCCAGTGGCAAAGTGAGCAAGGGACCCACGTCTGGGCATACCCCCGCCAACTTAGGGCGAACAAAGCGATACAAAAGGGGATGATGGACGGAACGTTGGAGCCAATCAAACACTCACCCCCAGTCAACTGATCTGGGTTTAATCCATCATCATTCTTTAGCTCACTCCACCACCCCAGTTCAGACATGGCCATATGCAAATCAGTCTGACCCTGTGCCTCATGGGAACAGTCCAGCCCGAACTGCCAAGCCATGTCTTCCCTGGACAGGAAACAAGCATCCTAGGACCGGTTTCTGGCATTCCAGCCGTCATCAGCCAGGCTTGCTTGAATCCAGTGGCAAAGTGAGCAAGGGACCCACGTCTGGGCATACCCCCGCCAACTTAGGGCGAACAAAGCGATACAAAGGGGATGATGGACGGAACGTTTGAGCCAATCAAACACTCACCCCCAGTCAACTGATCTGGGTTTAATCCATCATCATTCTTTAGCTCACTCCACCACCCCAGTTCAGACACGGCCATATGCAAATCAGTCTGACCCTGTGCCTCATGGGAACAGTCCAGCCCGAACTGCCAAGCCATGTCTTCCCTGGACAGGAAACAAGCATCCTAGGACCGGTTTCTGGCATTCCAGCCGTCATCAGCCAGGCTTGCTTGAATCCAGTGGCAAAGTGAGCAAGGGACCCAGATCAGTTGACTGGGGGTGAGTGTTTGATTGGCTCAAACGGTCCGTCCATCATCCCCTTTTGTATCGCTTTGTTCGCCCTAAGTTGGCGGGGGTATGCCCAGACGTGGGTCCCTTGCTCACTTTGCCACTGGATTCAAGCAAGCCTGGCTGATGACGGCTGGAATGCCAGAAACCGGTCCTAGGATGCTTGTTTCCGGTCCAGGGAAGACATGGCTTGGCAGTTCGGGCTGGACTGTTCCCATGAGGCACAGGGTCAGACTGATTTGCATATGGCCATGTCTGAACTGGGGTGGTGGAGTGACTTAAAGAATGATGATGGATTAAACCCAGATCAGTTGACTGGGGGTGAGTGTTTGATTGGCTCAAACGTTCCGTCCATCATCCCCTTTTGTATCGCAATGTCAGTACAGATGGCATGTTACGTGCTGCTGCAACCCACTGTTATCTACTCTTCTATTGTTCTATAGCCCTATATTATCACCAATTCTCTGTCACCTGTCAGTCCCATAATTGTGGGAAATGGATCACGACCACCCCTGCTGCTCACCCCCCTCCTTGGGCTCTTTTCATAAATCTGTAGATGGATTTTATTCAGATCACGAAGGTGTGGTTCATATTCCTATGCCCTTGTTATTGTCTGAATGTTTTCGATGTAGGTGGAAGCTTACCCAAGTGCAAGGACTGATGCCAATGCAGTTGAAATGTGCTTGCTTAGGGACTTTATTCCACAATTCAGGATTCCAAATTGTCTCTTGAGCAACAGAGGCAAATACCTTCATTTTACTAGTATTGCAAGAAATTTCCAAAACCGCAGGGGTTCACCCAAAGTCAGCAGGCA
This sequence comes from Calotriton arnoldi, assembly GCA_963921515.1. Classification (NCBI taxonomy): domain Eukaryota; kingdom Metazoa; phylum Chordata; class Amphibia; order Caudata; family Salamandridae; genus Calotriton; species Calotriton arnoldi. The sequence goes on from CAWUFW010020500.1 coordinate 57,777, forward strand.
AGGTGGAGAGAAAAAATGGTGCCCTCAAGAATGCGATAGCTAAGATATGTTCTGAACCTCATCTGAAGTGGCCTGATGCTCTGTCCTTAGCTTTGTAGTCCATGAGAGCTATAGCAATGCAGAAAACCAAGCTGAGCCCACATGAGATAGTTATGGGATGCCCAATGATGCTGCCCTCAAACTCTTATATCTCTGCTGCTACATTAGTCTTACTACTGAATGATGATGCAGTTTTACAATATTGCAGAAAGCTTATGCACTCTACAGTTTCTATTATCAGGTCCAAGTTACCTTACATTTGTGCCTCAAAAATGCCTGTATTCACTCTAGCCTGTAGAAGGGGGTTGTCATATGCAACTCTCCGCAACCTCTCTTGTGTGGCCCCTATCACATCCTGCTCAACACCAACACAGATGTTAATTGTTATGGTCTGGTGACATGGATCCATTTCTCCCAGTGCCAGTGTACAGTGCCTCCTATAGGTGACTGCCCAGCGTTGCCTGCTTCTCAAACTGCAACCAGACCTAGGCAGAGGCCCTCTGCTAGACATGTCCTGTTGCTGAATTCTCACCTGGTAGTTGGACAGATCACTGATGCTGACCTTTTTCATATGCTCCATCACTGTTGTGCAATATTCTGTTCATCATACCTCATTTTTACCACCTCTGCCTGAGATTAAGAGTCGTCTCCTGGACCGTTCTGTGAATCTGACCTGCAATCTTTGCTACTAATCTCAGTCTCTGATTCTTGATGGGATACTTCCTTGCTGTGTAGAATGGGGAGTTATCACAAGATATAACTATTCTGAACCTGCCCTTAAATGTGCCTTCTGGAGTGTCTTTGTGAGCCTTAGTAAATGTGACACTGTTGTTGAGAGTAAGACTATACTTTTGGAATCACCTCCTTAAGAATACCTCATGAATACCACCTTCCCACTGGTAGGGTGTTTCCCAAATGTAGTCATCAAGAAGGGTATGCTAATTTCATCTGTGGAAGAAAGCCTATCCCTGGCTGCCTCAAGAGTGGGCTGGAGTCTGTTACTCTGGATGTGTTGTCCCTGTTATCAGACATTATGTTGCTTACCCACTCCAAAGAAGGCGGGCTGCCAAGAGATCTCAGAAAGGAACAGATTATTCTCCATTTTATTCCCCATCTCATCCAAGAGACTAGACACCATTCTGAAATACTGAAAGAATTAGTCTATGTAATGGTCATTTCTTTGGGATTGATTTCAAATCACCTAGATGCTCAGAAAACCATGCTCTTACACAATAGAATGGCTATAAATGAAGTCCTTGCAGTCAAAGAGAAGTGGTACTGTCAATATTAGGTTCTTAATGTTGTACACATCTTCCTAACACCTCACTTAGGGGGCCATTACCATGTCGTAACATTCGCCACCGCCGAGCTGGCGGTGGTGACCGTTACACCATCGTAACGAGTAATACCCCCGCCATATTATAATGGCGGTGGTATCGCGGTAGACGCAAAGTGCGTCCGCCGCTTTTCCGCCGGTCGGCAATCGTTCCGATTGCCGGCCGGGTGGACTTGGCCCCTAATATGGTGGCGGTGCCTGCTCCATATTAGTATGCGTGCGGTTAAAGGCCTTTCCATGGCGGCGATGCCGCCATGGAAAGGCTGGTGGGGAAATGCTTTGGGGGCCCGTTGCGGGCCCCCGGGAGGGTGAGGGGGTGGGGGTGCACTTGGGGGTACCCATGGTACCCCCCTCCATTTCCATGCACAAGGTGGAAGGCACCGCGCGGTGCCTGCCACGTTGTGCATGGAAATGCACAACATGTCAATTTGACATTGCGGCGGGTGCTGCTGTAAGCTGCACCCGCCGCAATGTTAAACTGTGGAATGTGGCGGGTGGCGGTCGCATCCTAATCAGGGGTGCAGGACCGCCGCATGGCAGGCGGCCGATCCTGTTACCACTGGGATGGCGGGCGGACTAAAGTCCGCCCGCCATCCTAATGACCCCCTTAGTATACACAAACAGATATATCACATGTAAAATAGTGTGAAGAAACTACACAAAATTTAAAATGGCTTTGATATTACCTTGAGTGGCATCTGGTTGTTAGGAATGTTCAGGAACTAGGGAATGAAAATCTTTGACATTTTATTTGCAAATATTATAATGGCAGTACTATAAAGGCATTGACAATGTTTATCCCCTGAGTACATTTGAGGATGATGAAGACAGTGATAATGAAGTAAATAGAAATAAAATAATTTGTAAATTCACCATTGAATTGTAAAGACTTTGCTTCATGGCATATAAGAGGGGGCCTGAGAAAGTCAATTTACCTGCTTATTACGTTTCAGTATTCACACACTCTGAGTGTTAGTTACAAATAAAAGAATACAGTAGAAAGTTCAGTACTACACATGACCGACTGCTGGTACTGGCAACACTACAGAGGAAAATAATGTAGGGACTTAAAAAATAAAATCCCATGTAAGTTATGTTAAATTAATTTAAAATATTTTAAATAGTTAGATATATAAATAAATATGAACTCATTTTAAAACAAACATATAGAAATAGTACATAATGAATATTATATTATAACATATTTAATAACCTGTATGAATTTAAAAGTAATGTAACAATAAATATTATTTAAAATAATTAAATTAATTTTAATTAATTCTCTACATCACTTTAAATAATTATTAATGCACATCAAAGATTGTTTCTATAGGTGGGAATTTGTTTTTTAATTTAAACTTCAGAAAAATACTTTTCAATTAATTAAATATATTTACACTAATTAAAGTTTTAATTCAAAATTAATTGAATAGTGCATTAGTATTTTTATTTTGTTCTACATCTAATGGAAATATATAAACTAAACTTACATTAATATTTAATATAACATTTTTGTAATATTAATTGAGAGTTATTTTATTATAAATCTTACTGCATACTTTACCATACAGAGATCTCTGCCCCAACTGTGGAGTCTCTTTATGGCAAAGTATAAGAAAAATAAAACAAATCAATCAATCAATAACTCAAGGACAAATATTAACAACAAAATGTATGGTGAATATTATATATATATATTATCTACTGGCGGTCGCCAGTAGATAGTTATAGTTAGGACCTATTTTCCATAGGAAATCCGCAACATTCTAATTGAAATAACGTTGGCGCCGGTTGACGAATCTTCGCGAAAGTTGCCAACTTGTTGGGGCGCTCCGGTCCGCTCCTATCCTGAAAGTCTCGGGGTGATTCGTCAAGCGGGGGCCGAGAAAAAATGGGGTCCCAAAACGTGTTTTCCCCATTCGTTTTTCCATAGGAACCTTTAGTCGCAGCTACAGCCCGAACTGCTGAACGGAATTACACCAAATTTGGCAAAGAGGTAGCCCTTGGTTCAGTGTTGTGCCTTTTGCTTAAATGGTGTAAATCCGTTCAGTAGTTCCTGAGAAAATCTAAAGTAAAATCACATATATATCTGGGCGGAGCCTAACCATACATGTCATTGTGTGATCTGATTGGCTGTCAGCACTTCATCCTGGAATTGCTGGCAGCCATCTTGAGAGTAGACCAATATACATGATAGTACCCCATTGAAATGCATTGTAGTGAATCAAAGATTTTGAGGGTTACCAAAAGGAGAACTATAAAGGGTGATAACAGACTTTAGTTACATTAGAATTCATTTGTTGATGGTACCATACTAATTTCAGGAATTGTGGTGTGTTCTAAGGTGATTTTACCCTGTGAAAAACCTTCTGCTGGGATATGATGAATCATGTTTGAGAGAAAACTATTTTCACATGCTTGTCCCATAGAGTTTTGGAAGGTGCTCCAGAAGCTAAAATGAGAGCATATTTTCTGTAAATTCACATTATCTTTCTCAGTCATGTGAGAATGAAGTCTGACATTCTCAGTAAAACATGTACATCCAACAAGGGCAGAGACTGTCAGTTGATTCCTTTGTGTTCTACTGCAGCTTCCCAGAGTGCTCTAAAGAACAACTAGAGTGCTAACAGCCTTACTTATGACAAAAGTACGGCACACCTGAAGCCATCTTGATTGGAATAAACTGGTAACACTTAAAACATTTAATTTATAAAGGAACAAAATGATGGGGTTCATTTTGTCATAGAAATTATGGTTAGTGCTGTAGAAAGAAAAATTAGGACATGTTTCAAGTGTGATCTCAAATATCTTCCTGTTATATTTCAACAGGAGCAGCCTGCCAGTTGATGCCTTTGTGTTCTACTGCAGCTTCCCAGAGTGTTCTAAAGAACAACTAGAGCGCTAACAGCCTTACTTATGACAAAAGTATGGCACACCTGAAGCCATCTTGATTGGAATAAACCAGTAACACTTAAAACATTTAATTTAAAAAGGAACAAAATGAGGGGGTTCTTTTTGAAATAGAAATTATGGTTAGTGCTGCAGAAAGAAAAATTAGGGCATGTTTTAAGTGAGATCTCAAATCCTCTTCTATTTCATTAGAAAATTCTGACATGCAGACTGAAACAATCACTTTCAATACCAGCAGCAGACTTCCAGTTAACTCCCTGGTGAGCAGTAGCTTTACTACAGTGATCTAATGAGCAACTAGAGTGCTAACATTCTGAATTTATGGCAAATGTGAGACACATCTGAATGCCTTCTTGATGGAATCAAAGTAAAAAACTGAAAGCATTTCCTACTGAGGAGACTGCAGTAAATGAGGAAATTAGGAAACGTCATAACAAAGAAGTCTTCCAAGATGGCCACCAGTGAAAAAAGAGCCCAAATGTAGCACAAATATTACCCAGATGTAGCCCACATATAGCCCAATGACAAAAGTGTGCAAAACACTTTTATTTTCATTTTTTTTGCAGTTTTATGTAGTGCAGACTGGTCAGGTATTGGAGCGTTGCATCTTAAAACATGACCCCCCTACACTACAAAAACACCACTGCACTACCCTAAAACACTATCCCAGCACAACCCCCTACACTACACAAGCACCACTGCACTATCCTAAACCCTAAAACACTACCCCCAGCATGACCCCCTTCACTACACAAACACCACTGCACTAACCTAAATCCTAAAACACTACCCCCAGCATGACCCCTACACTACCCAAACACCACTGCACTACCCTAAAACATGACCCCCTACACTACACAAACACCACTGCACTACCCTAATCCCTAAAACACTACCCCCAGCACGACCCCTACACTACACAAGCACCACTGCACTACCCTAAACCCTAAAACACTACCCCCAGCACGACCCCCTACACTACACAAACACCACTGCACTACCCTAAACCCTAAAACACTACCCCCAGCATGACCCCCTACACTACCCAAACACCACTGTACTAACCTAAATCCTAAAACACTACCCCCAGCACGACCCCCTACACTACCCAAACACCACTGCACTACCCTAAAACATGACCCCGTACACTACACAAACACCACTGCACTACCCTAAACCCTAAAACACTACCCCCAGCACGACCCCCTACACTACACAAGCACCACTGCACCACCCTAAACCCTAAAACACTACCCCCAGCACGACCCCCTACACTGCCCGAACACCACTGCACTGCCCTAAACCCTGAAACACCAGCCAATGCACGACCCCTACACTGCCCGAACACCACTGCACTGCCCTAAACCCTGAAACACCACCCCTAGCATGACCCCCTACACTGCCCGAACACCACTGCACTGCCCTAAACCCTGAAACACCACCCCCTTCACGACCCCCTACACTGCCCGAACACCACTGCTCTGCCCTAAACCCTGAAACACCACCCCCAGCAGGGACCCCCTGTGTAGGAGAGTAGGATCTGCTTCACATGGGTACCTGCACTTTTTGCTGATGCTTCACTGTTTTTCGACATTAGTCTGGCTGGGGCCCTGCTAATCAGAACCCCAGCCTAGCTGCTTCCTCTCTAAAATGGTTTTCATGTGCCTTAGGCACATCACTGATTGGGATCTGGAGTGCCCTTTTAAGTCCCTAGTATATGGTATACTATGTACCAGGGGCTTAGGTACCTCAGAGGCCTGCCAGGGGCTGCAGCATGTATTATGCCACCCCTGGAAGGCCATCCAAACTGACACCACAGGTCTGCTACTGCAGCCTGGGTAAGGTGGTGCAGGCACTCCTTACTGTGATATAGGTTACCTATATCACTAAATACATACACACATATAAACCTATAAGTCACTCCTAAGGCAGGCCTTATCAATCCTAAAGGCAGAGTGCATGGTTCCTATGTGAGAGGGTGCCCCTGCATGAGCAGGGCCCTTCTGCAGCGTTCGGAGACCATCTCTGATGCTGTTTGTAGTGCAGCCTGACCATATACTCTTAAGCGCATTATAACCTCGCGGTAAAATGCTAACTTTGGAATGGCTGCACCTAAACATGTCGTGTTTGGTGTCAAACATCTTGGAATACTACCCCCGCCAATCCTGGTGGCGGGGGTAGCATTCCACCCTTCTAGAGGGAAAGACATGTTAACTCTGGCTAGCCCGGTAACTTCTTTCCAAAGCCCTGGCATCACAAAATGGATGCTGCTGCCACAGACACGAGTCTGGCCTCCTGCTGCTGGACGAAACTCCGGCAGGGGAGGCCTGGACAATAGGTTTCCTGTCCCAGGGAGGTGTGACCACCTCCCCAGACAGGATAATGTGTATTGAGGCTGGGCGGGAGCACTTTCGGGTGCTTTGAAGTCCTGCACTGGGGGCACATTTGGTGTCCCTGTGCATACCCCAGTTCAAACCGGATCAGGGGCTTGCAGCCCCTGCTTTGGCGCGAACTGGACAAAGGGAAAGGGGTGTAGCCACCCCTCTGCCCTGACCCACCCATAGGTGGGGCCACAGAGTAGTCCAACCCCTATCCTTAGTATAAGTATAGGAACCCAGTCCTTAGGACTTTAGATTATCCCTGGATGAAACTCTGAAACTGAATCCTGGACCTTCGACGCTCTACTCACGATTAGAGGACAGAAGAATCTCCCTTGGGGTCAAGGAGTGACTCCCCTGCTTGGCAGGCACCAAAGAAGCATCTGTCTGGTTCGCATTTCTGAAGCTCCCGCCGGATGCCGAAGTCATCGCATCACCAGAGGTAGATTCTCAGACTTCCCCAAGGCTACCCTGAGTCCCCAGCAAAGCTGAGGCCCGTGGCTATCGTGGGTGACTTGAGACCATGACCCCTGGACACCAAGCACATTTGCAAGTGCTTCCTCTTTTGGACGTCCCAAGAAGTCATGCTTTGGGCTCCGAGTAGCCCTAGCCTCCAGCACCAACTGCACCGAAGATCACTGGCCTCCACTCCACGAGTGTCCTGTGAGCCAGATCCACGTGCGGCGTCATGTGGCTCCTTCGCGGTCGCTAGCCCGTTGGCTAGTAGCCCTTAACGAAGGCCAATCTTTTTCTAACTTGGCATCCTGATTGCTCCAGGCCTGCCCTCACTTACCCTTGCTGGGTGAGTTCCCCAGACCTTGCTGGTCTGCACCATCGACGATCTTCTTCTGCATCGAGACTTGCCGTTGCCAAGGCTTGTTGGGTCTAATCCGGTCGCCGACACCTCAGCACTCGACAAACATCGTGTACCAGCCCGAATCCTGCTCCTGGTTGCTGACAACGCCTCCTGGACCTCGTGGCTGAAGAGACAAGATGACTGTCAATGCACCTGAAGCACTCGACATCGGCGGGCATCTGTCCATCGCCTTCCTGGTCACTGGCTAGTGACCCAGACTCTGTGCCCTCTGCTTTCAGGTTCTTCAGAACTCCGATCCACTCTTGGATCCACCCGGACACTTTTCACTTGGTCGCCAGCAGCACTTTGCAGCAGATCGCCATTCAAATCGACGACGAAACCCGACCCCGAAAGGCACCTATGCACCCGGCTTCCCTGGGTGAGGTAACACAAGTACTCCGGTGCTCCCGTGGGTAGAGACTCTTCAAAGTCCTAGATCTCAAAGGGTTTGGTCCAAGTCCTCTTTAAAGTGTCCCTTTTCTCTAATTTCCCGATCACGACTTTCTCCATAGAAGTCAACGGCGTATCGCGGTTGTGTATTTACACTGCACGCGTCTCCCGTGGGTCCCCTGTGTCACTACCTTGGGTGGTTCCTTGTGGTCCAAGCACTTCTAGAGGCTCTAGGCCTAGTGTCTAGTTCAGTCGTGGTTCTTATACCACTTTATTGGTATATGGTTTGGTACGCCCCTAGGGCCCAAACTTGTATTTGTGCTATTACTGTGTTTAAATAACTTCTAACTTATGTACTTCGAACTCTAGCCTCATAAAGAGACTAGAGGGGTGTGTTTAGCAATAAATACATATATTTTGAATATATACCTGGTGTGGTGCTCTTTCATTTGATCACTCAAGAGATTATAGACTGGTAAAACAAGCTGCTTTACATTCCTTCAAGACTTAGCCTGAAGGCTGCTCTCCATAGCTACCACTAGGATAGCTTTCAATAAGGTTGTCTTTAACCTATCTCCAATAAGGGGTTGTTTGGACTGGTGCAAGGTGCCCACTATAATTAGTGGACAGCATATACCAGGCCAACTTCTCACACCCCCTACACTGCCCGAACACCACTGCACTGCCCTAAACCCTGAAACACTACCCCCAGCAAGACCCCCTACAATGCCTGAACACCACCATCTCCCCAGACAGGATAATGTGTATTGAGGCTGGGCGGGAGCACTTTCGGGTGCTTTGAAGTCCTGCACTGGGGGCACATTTGGTGTCCCTGTGCATACCCCAGTTCAAACCGGATCAGGGGCTTGCAGCCCCTGCTTTGGCGCGAACTGGACAAAGGGAAAGGGGTGTAGCCACCCCTCTGCCCTGACCCACCCATAGGTGGGGCCACAGAGTAATCCAACCCCTATCCTTAGTATAAGTATAGGAACCCAGTCCTTAGGACTTTAGATTATCCCTGGACGAAACTCTGAAACTGAATCCTGGACCTTCGACACTCTACTCACGATTAGAGGACAGAAGAATCTCCCTTGGGGTCAAGGAGTGACTCCCCTGCTTGGCAGGCACCAAAGAAGCATCTGTCCGGTTCGCATTTCTGAAGCTCCCGCCGGACGCCGAAGTCATCGCATCACCAGAGGTAGATTCTCAGACTTCCCCAAGGCTACCCTGAGTCCCCAGCAAAGCTGAGGCCCGTGGCTATCGTGGGTGACTTGAGACCATGACCCCTGGACACCGAGCACATTTGCAAGTGCATCCTCTTCTGGGTCTCCCAAGAAGTCATGCTTTGGGCTCCGAGTAGCCCTAGCCTCCAGCACCAACTGCACCGAAGATCACTGGCCTCCACTCCACGAGTGTCCTGTGAGCCAGATCCACGTGCGGCGTCATGAGGATCCTTCGCGGTCGCTAGCCCGTTGGCTAGTAGCCCTTAACGAAGGCCAATCTTTTTCTAACTTGGCATCCTGATTGCTCCAGGCCTGCCCTCACTTACCCTCACTGGGTGAGTTCCCCAGACCTTTGCTGGTCTGCACCATCGACGATCTTCCTCTGCATCGAGACTTGCCGTTGCCAAGGCTTGTTGGGTCCAATCCGGTCGCTGACACCTCAGCACTCGACAGACATCGTGTACCAGCCGGAATCCTGCTACTGGTTGCCGACAACGCCTCCTGGACCTCGTGGCTGAAGAGACAAGATGACTGTCAATGCACCTGAAGCACTCGACATCAGTGGGCATCTGTCCATCGCCTTCCTGGTCACTGGCTAGTGACCCAGACTCTGTGCCCTCTGCTTTCAGGTTCTTCAGAACTCCGATCCACTCTTGGATCCACCCGGACACTTTTCACTTGGTCGCCAGCAGCACTTTGCAGCAGATCGCCATTCAAATCGACGACGAAACCCGACCCCGAAAGGCACCTATGCAACCGGCTTCCCTGGGTGAGGTAACACGAGTACCCCGGTGCTCCCGTGGGTAGAGACTCTTCAAAGTCCTAGATCTCAAAGGGTTTGGTCCAAGTCCTCTTTAAAGTGTCCCTTTTCTCTAATTTCCCGATCACGACTTTCTCCATAGAAGTCAACGGCGTATCGCGGTTGTGTATTTACACTGCACGCGTCTCCCGTGGGTACCCTGTGTCACTACCTTGGGTGGTTCCTTGTGGTCCAAGCACTTCTAGAGGCTCTAGGCCTAGTGTCTAGTTCAGTCGTGGTTCTTATACCACTTTATTGGTATATGGTTTGGTACGCCCCTAGGGCCCAAACGTGTATTTGTGCTATTACTGTGTTTAAATAACTTCTAACTTATGTACTTCGAACTCTAGCCTCATAAAGAGACTAGAGGGGTGTGTTTAGCAATAAATACATATATTTTGAATATATACCTGGTGTGGTGCTCTTTCATTTGATCACTCAAGAGATTATAGACTGGTAAAACAAGCTGCTTTACATTCCTTCAAGACTTAGCCTGAAGGCTGCTCTCCATAGCTACCACTAGGATAGCTTTCAATAAGGTTGTCTTTAACCTATCTCCAATAAGGGGTTGTTTGGACTGGTGGAAGGTGCCCACTATAATTAGTGGACAGCATATACCAGGCCAACTTCTCACACACCCCTACACTGCCCGAACACCACTGCACTGCCCTAAACCCTGAAACACTACCCCCAGCAAGACCCCCTACACTGCCCGAACACCTCTGCACTGCCCTAAACCCTGAAACATCACCCCCAGCAAGACCCCCTACACTGCCCGAACACCACTGCCCTAAACCCTGAAACACCACCCCCAGCATGACCCCCTACACTTCCCGAACACCACTGCACTGCCCTAAACCCTGAAACACCACCCCCATCACGACCCCCTACACTGCCCGAACACCACTGCACTGCCCTAAACCCTGAAACACCAGCCCCAGCAAGACCCCCTACACTGCCCGAACACCACTGCACTGCCCTAAACCCTGAAACACCAGCCCCAGCACGACCCCCTACACTGCCCGAACACCACTGCACTGCCCTAAACCCTGAAACACCAGCCCCTGCACGACCCCCTACACTGCCCGAACACCACTGCACTGCCCTAAACCCTGAAACACCATCCCTCAGCACGACCCCTACACTGCCCGAACACCACTGCACTGCCCTAAACCCTGAAACACTACCCCCAGCAAGACCCCCTACACTGCCCGAACACCACTGCACTGCCCTAAACCCTGAAACATCCAGCCCCAGCAAGACCCCCTACACTGCCCGAACACCACTGCCCTAAACCCTGAAACACCACCCCCAGCAAGTCCCCTACACTGCCCGAACACCACTGCACTGCCCTAAACCCTGAAACATCACCCCCAGCAAGACCCCCTACACTGCCCGAACACCACTGCCCTAAACCCTGAAACACCACCCCCAGCAAGACCCCGACACTGCCCGAACACCACTGCACTGCCCTAAACCCTGAAACACCACCCCCAGCACGATCCCCTACACTGCCCGAACACCACTGCTCTGCCCAAAACCCTGAAACACCAGCCCCAGCACGACCCCCTACACTGCCCGAACGCCACTGCACTGCCCTAAACCCTGAAACACCAGCCCCAGCACGACCCCCTACACTGCCCGAACACCACTGCACTGCCCTAAACCCTGAAACACCACCCCCAGCACGACCCCCTACACTGCCTGAACACCACTGCACTGCCCTAAACCCTGAAACACCAGCCCCAGCACGACCCCCTACACTGCCCGAACACCACTGCACTGCCCTAAACCCTGAAACACCAGCCCCAGCACGACCCCCTACACTGCCCGAACACCACTGCACTGCCCTAAACCCTGAAACACCACCCCCAGCACGACCCCCTACACTGCCCAAACACCACTGCACTTCCCAAACCCTGACACACCACCCCCAGCACGACCACCTACACTGTCCGAACACCACTGCACTGCCCTAAACCCTGAAACACCACCCCCAGCACGACCCCCTACACTGCCCAAACACCACTGCACTGCCCTAAACCCTGAAACACCAGCCCTCAGCACGACACCCTACACTGCCCGAACACCACTGCACTGCCCTAAACCCTGAAACACCAGCCCTCAGCACGACCCCCTACACTGCCCAAACACCACTGCACTGCCCTAAACCCTAAACACTACCCCCAGCACGACCCCCTACACTGCCGGAACACCACTGCACTGCCCTAAACCCTGAAACACCACCCCAGCACGACCCCTACACTGCCCTAACACCACTGCACTGCCCTAAACCCTGAAACATCACCCCCAGCAAGACCCCCTACACTGCCTGAACACCACTGCACTGCCTAAACCCTGAAACACCACCCCCAGCAAGACCCCCTACACTGCCTGAACACCATTGCTCTGCCCTAAACCCTGAAACACTAGCCCCAGCACGACCCCCTACACTGCCCGAACACCACTGCACTGCCCTAAACCCTGAAACACCACCCCCAACACGACCCCCTACACTGCCCGAACACCACTGCACTGCCCTAAACCCTGAAACACCAGCCCCAGCAAGACCCCCTACACTGCCCGAACACCAATGCACTGCCCTAGACCCTGAAACACCAGCCCCAGCAAGACCCCCTACACTGCCCGAACACCACTGCACTAACCTAAACCCTGAAACACCAGCCCCAGCATGACCCCCTACACTGCCCGAACACCACTGCACTGCCCTAAACCCTGAAACACCAGCCCCAGCATGACCCCCTACACTGCCCGAACACCACTGCACTGCCCTAAACCCTGAAACACCAGCCCCAGCACGACCCCCTACACTGCCCGATCACCACTGCACTGCCCTAAACCCTGAAACACCAGCCCCAGGACGACCCCCTACACTGCCCGAACACCACTGCACTGCCCTAAACCCTGAAACACCAGCCCCAGCATGACCCCCTACACTGCCCGAACACCACTGTACTGCCCTAAACCCTGAAACCCCAGCCCCTGCACGACCCCCTACACTGCCCTAACACCACTGCACTGCCCTAAACCCTGAAACACCAGCCCCAGCTCGACCCCCTACACTGCCCGAACACTACTGCACTGCCCTAAACCCTGAAACACCAGCCCCAGCACGACCCCGTACACTGCCCGAACACCACTGCACTGCCCTAAACCCTGAAACACCAGCCCCAGCACGACCGCCTACACTGCCCGAACACCACTGCACTGCCCTAAACCCTGAAACACCAGCCCCAGCACGACCCCATACACTGCCCGAACACCACTGCACTGCCCTAAACCCTGAAACACCAGCCCCAGCAAGACCCCCTACACTGCCCGAACACCACTGCACTGCCCTAAACCCTGAAACACCAGCCCCAGCAAGACCCCCTACACTGCCCGAACACCACTGCACTGCCTAAACCCTGAAACACCACCCCCAGCAAGACCACCTACACTGGCCGAACACCACTGCACTGCCCTAAACCCTGAAACACCACCCCCTGCACGACCCCCTACACTGCCCAAACACCACTGCACTGCCCTAAACCCTGAAACACCACCCCCAGCACGACCCCCTACACTGCCCGAACACCACTGCACTGCCCTAAACCCTGAAACACCAGCCCCAGCACGACCCCCTACACTGCCCGAACACCACTGCACTGCCCTAAACCCTGAAACACCACCCCCATCAAGACCCCCTACACTGCCCGAACACCACTGCCCCCTAAACCCTGAAACACCACCCCCAGCAAGACCCCCTACACTGCCTGAACACCATTTCTCTGCCCTAAACCCTGAAACACTAGCCCCAGCACGACCCCCTACAATGCCCGAACACCATTGCACTGCCCTAAACCCTGAAACACCACCCCCAACACGACCCCCTACACTGCCCGAACACCACTGCACTGCCCTAAACCCTGAAACACCAGCCCCAGCAAGACCCCTACACTGCCCAAACACCACTGCACTGCCCTAGACCCTGAAACACCAGCCCCAGCAAGACCCCTACACTGCCCGAACACCACTGCACTACCCTAAACCCTGAAACACCAGCCCCAGCATGACCCCTACACTGCCCGAACACCACTGCACTGCCCTAAACCCTGAAACACCAGCCCCAGCATGACCCCCTACACTGCCCGAACACCACTGCACTGCCCTAAACCCTGAAACACCAGCCCCAGCACGACCCCCTACACTGCCCGATCACCACTGCACTGCCCTAAACCCTGAAACACCAGCCCCAGCATGACCCCCTACACTGCCTGAACACCACTGTACTGCCCTAAACTCTGAAACACCAGCCCCAGCACGACCCCCTACACTGCCCGGACACCACTGCACTGCCCTAAACCCTGAAACACCACCCCCTGCATGTCCCCCTACACTGCCCGAACACCACTGCACTGCCCTAAACCCTGAAACACCACCCCCTGCACCGCCCCCTACACTGCCCGAACACCACTGCATTGCCCTAAACCCTGAAACACCACCCCCAGCACCGACCCCTACACTGCCCAAACACCACTGCACTGCCCTAAACCCTGAAACACCACCCCCAGCATGACCCCCTATACTGCCCGAACACCACTGCACTGCCCCAAACCCTGAAACACCACCCCCAGCATGACCCCCTACACTGCCCGAACACCACTGCTCTGCCTAAACCCTGAAACACCAGCCCCTGCACGACCCCCTACACTGCCCGAACACCACTGCACTGCCCTAAACCCTGAAACACCAGCCCCAGCACGACCCACTACACTGCCCGAACACCACTGCACTGCCCTAAACCCTGAAACACCACCCCCAGCATGACCCCCTACACTGCCCAGAACACCACTGCACTGCCCTAAACCCTGAAACACCACCCCCAGCACGACCCCCTACACTGCCCGAACACCACTGCTCTACCCTAAACCCTAAAACACTACCCCCAGCACGACCCCCTACACTGCCCAAACACCACTGCACTGCCCTAAACCCTGAAACACCACCCCCAGCATGACCCCCTACACTACACAAACACCACTGCACTACCCTAAACCCTAAAACACTACCCCCAGCACGACCCTCTTCACTACCTAAACACAACTGCACAATTTGTTACAGGCGTTGCAACGCAGGCCTGTGGTGCTTACTGGAAGTACCTGGTGGGCTAGTTGGGCCCCAGGGACCCTCAGGATTCAAGGTGACCTAATCCACCAACTTAAAACGCGCCACGGGCGCGTTTTCACAGTGGTGAAGGGAGGGGCGGGGCCTCAGGTGACATGTGCGCAAACACGCCCTGTGGTGCGTTTTAAGTTGGGGAATTAATTCCCTTGAATCCTGAGGGACCCTGGGGCCAACTAGCCCACCAGGTACCTTCAGTAAGCACAACAGAGTTTCGTTGCAGAGAGGTGAAAAAGGTGCGTGGCCTCGGAACGCCTCTCTGCAACTCAGCTCTGTGGTCCTAACTGTAGGTACCTGGGGGGCTAGTTGGGCCCCAGGGACCCTGAGGATTCAAGGGGATTTAATCCCACAACTTAAAACGCGCCACGGGGCGTGTTTGCACACATGTCACCTCAGGCCCCCTCCCTTCACCACTGTGCAAACGCGCCCTGTAGCGCGTTTTAAGATGTAGTTTTAATCCCCTGCCCTATTATGTACTAGGGACTTGCAGAGGAGGTCATGCTAATCACAGGGGTACCCCAACGCATAGTGTTCCCTAGTGTATGTAGGTGTTTTCACTGTATTCTAAGTGTCTTTTAGCATAGCACTGGCTCTGGTTAGTCAGAGTCAATTACCACCAGTACCCGTCTGAAAAAGTTGTGGGCACAGGATGATTTTGCAACAAGGCCTCTTTCTGCTCCTCTGTTGGTTCTTTCTGCACATCTTTTGCTTCTTTCTGTGCGTTTTTTCTTCTTTCTTCCCATGTCCTACCTCTGTAGGCATAGTTAGAAACTAGCATTTAAAAAACCTTTGAAATTCACTTAAAAAATCATAGGTTTCAGGCACGTTATAGTTAGAAATTAGCATTTAAAAAACCTTTGAAATTCACTGAAAAAACCATAGGTTTCAGACACGTTATAGTTAGAAATTAGCATTTAAAAAACCTTTGAAATTCACTGAAAAAACCATAGGTTTTAGGGACAGTTATAGTTAGTTGGACATTTCACTCGTACAAAACCCGTGAAATTCCCCCGTTATAGTTAGTTCAGCTAACTATAACTCGCGCCCCCGCAATGCACTGCTGATGACGTCACATATTACATCACTCATGACATGGTCAGTGACATCACTGATGACATCACTCATGACATCTCAAATGACATCACTGATGACATCACTGATGACATCATCCACGTGATAATCTGATGCACCTCCTCACACCCTAATATAACCTTTGATACACCCACTCTAAATTACAGACTGCCATTCGCAAAACCATAGACACTCCAACACCAATAACTACATACCCACTCACTGATTCTTAGGTCTACACACACACATCCACTCACTCACCCGTACAGTCACTCATACTTACGGTCACTCAGTACAGGACTATCATATGCACTCATACTCCTATATAGACACTCAAACACCACCACTCATCCATACAGGTACTCACACACCTAGTCAGTCATGCAAATAATTAAACACACTGCCATTTACTCACCTATACAGTTATACACACACCAGCTCACTTATTCATACAAATACTAGCACATTCTTACGCTCTTATACAATCACTGATACAAGCACACACTCATCCATACATTCACTCTCACAATCACACACTCGCTTATAGCTATTTATATACTCCAACACACATATATACTGCCTTTCACATATGTAGTTACTCACACATGTACCACTGGGACATACATTCACTCACTAACACACTCTTACCCACACTTACCCACCCATACAGTCTATCACAGATGCACTCTTGAAACCATCCACCCAGTGAATCACCCACTCACACATCTATGCACAGAGTCGCACACACCCCACCCACACAAACACTCAGGCACCCATACAGATACTCAGAGAACCAATCAATAACTCATATAGACACTCATGTAGCTATTCACAAACCCATGCAGCCACTTACACAGCAACAGACAGACGGATACAGACATTCACCCAGTTTAGTCACTAACCCATGCATTCAGTAAGATACATCTAATCACTCACTTATAGAGTTAGTCACGCACCTACTAAATCATCCATACAGACACTTATACACCCACTCATTCTTCAATACGCCTTTCCCTATATATATAAAAAATATTTAAACTTTACAGAAACACACAGTCACTGGATGATGTCATCAGTGATGTCATTTGAGATGTCATCAGTGATGTCATCAGTGATGTCACTGACCATGTCATGAGTGATGTAATATGTGACGTCATCAGCAGTGCATTGCGGGGGCACGAGTTATAGTTAGCTGAACTAACTATAAAGGGGGAATTTCATGGGTTTTGTACGAGTGAAATGTCCAACTAACTATAACTGTCCTTAAAACCTATGGTTTTTTCAGTGAATTTCAAAGGTTTTTTAAATGCTAATTTCTAACTATAACGTGTCTGAAACCTATGTTTTTTTTAGTGAATATATATATATATATTACCTACTGGCGGTCGCCAGTAGGTAGTTATAGTTAGGACCTTGTTTCTATTCAAAAAGCTTTTTTCTTTTCCCAATAACTTTTGCGCCGGTTGACGAATCATTGTGAAATTTTCAAAACTAGTGGGGCGCTCCGGTCAGCTCCTGTTTTGAAAGTTTCGGGGTGATTCGGTAAGCGGGGACCGAGAAAAAAGGGGGTCCCAAAACGTGTTTTCTCCATGTTAATTCCCATAGGAAACTTTAGACACGGCTACAGCACGAACTGCTGAACGGAATTGCACCAAATTTGGCAAAAAGGTAGCCCTTGTTTCAGAAAGAACTCTTTTTGTTAAATGGTGAAAATCCGTTCAGTAGTTCCTGAGAAATTAAAAAAAAAGAGGGCGAAAAATGAATTTCCCATAGGAAACTTTAGACACGGCTACAGCTCGAACTGCTGAACGGAATTACACCAAATTTGGCAAAAAGGTAGTGCTTGGTTCAGAAAGCGCCCTTTTTTTTAATGGTGTAAATCCGTTCAGTAGTTGCTGAGAAAATCAAAAAATAAAAGTTTCGATATTTAGAGGCACGGAGGATCTGCGCACCCTCCCGATCACGAGCTTTATTCTAATTGGCTGTCAACACTCCAAACCAGGAAGTGTTGGCAGCCATCTTGTGCCTCGGTAACCGAGGCACAAGAAAAGAGGGAAACAAACGCAAAAAACAAGAAAAGGGGGCAGGGTAGAAACACCCTGACCCCCTAGGCCTGCTCAGGGCCAAAAAAAGCATTTTTTTTTTAAAAAATCGTCCGAATTCGCACTGGGTGCGCGAATCCGGCAGAAAATTTACAAAAACGAAGCGCGGACTCCCGCGGATGTGGTCCCCGGGGCCGAATATGGCCTCGGGAGGGGGGCCACGTGGCTCCCTTCCATTTAAAAAAATAGGGGTCAGGCCCTGGGGATGTGGTCCCCAGGGCCCATAAAATAGGAAAGAAAGGGGGGCCACACAGCCCCCTTCTTAAAAAAAAAGAAGAAAAAAAGACGCAATCGTGCCGGAGGCCCCGCCCCCTCCCAGCAACACTCTGCAAACGTGCCCTGTGGCGCATTTTAAGTTGGGGAATTAATTCCCCTTCAATACTGGGGGTCCCTGGGGGCCAACTAGCCCACCAGGAACCTCCAGTAAGCGCCACAGGGCTGCGTTGCAGAGATGTGGTCCAGGCCACGCCCCTTTTTACACCTCTCTGCAACGCAGCACTGTGGCACTTACTGAAGGTACCTGGTGGGCTAGTTGGACCCCAGGGACCCTCAGGATTCAAGGGGACTTTATCCCCCAACTTAAAACGCGCCAAGGGGTGAGTTTTCACAGTGGTGAAGGGAGGGGGCGGGGCCTGATGTGACAAGTGTGCAACCGCGTTCTGTGGCACTTTTTCAATCAATCAATCAATCAATCACAGAATTTGTAGAGCGCACTACTTACCCGCGAGGGTCTCAAGGCGCTGGGGGGAGGGATGGGGGGGGATGCTGCTACTGGTCGAACAGCCAGGTCTTGAGTAGCCTCCTGAAGGTCAGCAGGTCTTGGGTCTTTCGTAGGCTTAGTGGAAGGGTGTTCCAGGTCTTGGCGGCGAGGTGTGAGAAGGATCTGCCACCGGTGGTTGTTCTTCGAATGCGGGGGACGGTGGCGAGGGAGAGGTCGGCGGAGCGGAGCTGGCGGTTGGGGACGTAGAAGAAGAGTCATCTGTTGAGGTAGGCTGGGCCAGTTTTGTGGAGTGCCTTGTGTGCGTGGGTGAGGAGTTTGAAGGTGATCCTCCTGTTGACGGGGAGCCAGTGCAGGTTCCTCAAGTGGGGGTGATGTGGCTGTGGCGTGGTACATCGAGGATCAGTCGTGCGGAGGCGTTTTGTATGCGTTGTAGTCGCTTGATGAGCTTGGCCGGGGCTCCCGCGTAGAGGGCGTTCCCATAGTCTAGTCTGCTACTGACGAGGGCCTGGGTGACTGTTCTTCTTGTGTCTGTCGGGATCCACCTGTAGATCTTGCGAAGCATGCGGAGGGTGTTGAAGCAGGAGGAGGAGACTGCGTTGACTTGCTTGGTCATGGAGAGCGTTGAGTCGAGGATGACTCCCAGGTTGCGTGCGTGGTCGGTGGGTGTCGGGGCTGCTCCCAGCGTCGTTGGCCACCAGGAGTCGTCCCAGGCTGAGGGGTTGGAGCCGAGGATGAGGACCTCCGTTTTGTCCGTGTTCAGCTTTAGTCGGCTGATCTTCATCCAATCGGCGACGGCCTTCATTCCGTCATGGAGTTTGGCTTTGGCGGCGAGGGGGTCCTTGGTGAGGGAGAGGATCAGTTGAGTGTCGTCGGCGTAGGAGATAATGTTGAGGTCGTGTTGTCTGGCGATGCGTGCGAGCGGGGCCATGTAGATGTTGAACAGTGTTGGGCTGAGGGACGATCCCTGGAGTGCGCCGCAGATGATCTCGGAGGCTTCGGATCGGAAAGGTGGGAGGCGGACTCTCTGGGTTCTGCCGTCGAGGAAGGAGGTGGTCCATTCCAGGGCCTTGTCTCGGATCCCTGCGTCGTGGAGGCATGCGCGTAGAGTGCGGTGGCAGACAGTGTCGAAGGTGGCGGAGAGGTCCAGCAGGATGAGGGCTGCGGTCTCGCCATTGTCCAGCAGGATCCTGATGTCGTCGGTGGCGGCGATGAGGGCAGTCTCAGTGCTGTGGTTGCTGCGGAACCCTGATTGGGATGAGTCCAGGATGCTGTTTTCTTCGAGGTATCGGGTTAGCTGTTTGTTGACGATCTTCTCGATGACCTTGGCTGGGAACGGAAGCAGAGAGATGGGCCGGAAGTTCTTGAGGTCTCTTGGGTCCGCCTTGGGTTTTTGAGTAGGGCGTTGATCTCTGCATGTTTCCAGCTCTCTGGGAAGGTCGCGGTCTCGAAGGAGAGGTTGATGATGTTGCACAGGTGGGGTGCGATGGAGCTGCTGGCTTTGTTGAAGATGTGGTGCCGGGAAAGGGTCTGACGGGGAGCCGGAGTGTATTGTGCTCATGGTCTTGATGGTGTCCTCGATGTTCACGCTGGCCCAGGCTGGCAGGGGGTCGTGGTCGATGGTGTGTGGCGGGTCTGGTGTATCGATCTTAGTTGGGGTTGTCTGGGTGTTGAAGCTGTCGTGGATGTCGGCGATCTTGCGGTGAAAGAAGGTGGCGAGGGAATCGCACAGGGGTTGCGACGGCGGGATGTCGTTGGTGTTGGATCTGGGATTGGAGAGTTCCTTCACGATGTTGAAAAGCTCCTTGCTGTTGTGTGCGTTGTTGTCGAGGCGGTCTTTGAAGGAGATTCTCTTGGCGGACCTGATGAGGTGGTGGTGGTTACGGATGGCGTCTTTGTGGGCTGTGTGGCTGTCCGGTGTCTTATCGCTGTGGCATTTCTTCTCTAGTTTCCGGCAGGTACGCTTGGAAGCTAGGAGTTCCGAGGTGAACCAGCTGGCTCTTTTGGTGGTGTCGCTGTAGGTGAGCTTTTTCAGCGGGGCGAGGGTGTTGGCACAGTCGTCCATCCATCGTCTGGGGTTGCAGGCAGCTTTTTAAGTTGGGGGATTAAGTCCAGTGACTGTGTGTTTCTGTAAAGTTTAAATATGTTTTATATATATATAGGCCAAGGTGTATTGAAGAATGAGTGGGTGTATGAGTGTCTGAATGGATGATTTAGTATGTGCATGACTGACTATATAAGTGAATGATTAAATGAGTCTTACTGAAAGCATGGGTTAGTGACTAAACTGTGTGAATGTCCCTATCAGTCTGTCAGTTGGTGTGTAAGTGGCTGCTTGGGTTGGTGAGTAGCTACATGAGTGTCTATATGGATTAATCATTGGTTGTCTGAGTATCTGTATGTGTGCCTGAGTGTCTGTGTGGGTGGTTGGGGGGGTGTGACTGTGCATAGATGTGTGAGCGAGTGATTCACTGGGTGTATGGGTTCAACAGTACATCTGTGAAGGGTGTATGGTGGTTGAGTGTGTGTATGGGTATGTTGGTGAGTGAATGGATGTCTCAGTGGTACATGTGTGAGTAACTACATATGTGAAAGACATTATTTGTGTGTTGGACTATATAAATGACTATATGTGAGAGTGAGTGATTGTGAGAGTGGCTGTATGGATGAGTGTGTGCTTGTGTCAGTGATTGTATAAGAGAGTAAGTATATGTTAGTATCTGTATAACAAGTGAGGTGGTGTGTGTATAACTGTATATGTGAGTAAATAGGAGTGTGATTGATTCCTTACATGACTGAGTAGCTGTGTTTGTAACTCTATAGGTGAGTGGCAGTGTGTGAGTGTCTGTTTTGGTGTATGAGTGTATATGATAGTGCTGTATTGATGAGTGACTGCATGTATGAGTGACTGTATGGGTGAATGAGTAGATGTGTGTGCAGACCTAGGAATCAGTAAGTGGGTATGTAATAACTGGTATTGGTGTATCTTTGGTTTCGAAAATGGTAGTCTGTATTTTAGAGTGGGTGTATCAAAGGTTATATTAGGGGGTAAGGAGGTGCATCAGATTATCGCGTGGATGATGTCATCAGTGAAGTCATTTGAGATGTCATCAGTGATGTCACTGACCATGTCATGAGTGATGTAATATGTGATGTCATCAGCAGTGCATTGCGGGGCGAGAGTCATAGTTACCTCAACTAACTATAGCGGCTGAATTTCTCTGGTTTTGTACGAGTGAAATGTCCAACTAACTATAACGTCCTTGAAACCTGTGGTTTTTTCAGTGAATTTCTAAGGTTTTTTAAATGCTAATTTTTAACTATAAAGTCCCTGAAACCTATGGTTTTTTCAGTGAATTTCTAAGGTTTTTTAAATGATAATTTCTAACTATAACGTCCTGAGACCTATGGTTTTTCAGTGAATTTCAAAGGTTTTTAAATGCTAATTTCTAACTATGCCTACAGAGGTAGGACATGTGCAGAAAGAGGAAGAAAGGCGCTGAAAGAAGCAAGAGAAATGCAGAAAGAGGCAACAGAAGTCCTGTAAGACAAAGAAAGGTGCAGAAAGAAGCAATAGATATGCAGAAAGAACCAACAGAGGTGCAGAAAGAGGCCTTGTTGCAAAGTCATCCTGTGCCCCAACTTTTTGCTGACTGGTATTGGTGGTTACTAACTCTGACTAACCAGGCCCGGAGCCAGTGCTATGCTGAAAGACACTTAGAATACAGTGAAAACACCTACATACACTAGCGTACACAATGGGTTGGGGTACCCCTGTGATTGGCATGACCTCCTCTGTAAGGCCCTAGTACATAATAGGGCAAGGGGATTAAAACTACCTCTAAGTCAGAGGTGCCGTAAGAAGCAAGAGCAGTGCAGAAAGATCCAACAGATGTGCAGAAAGAAGCAAGAGGGGTACAGAAAGAGGCAAGAAAAGTACAGAAAGAAGCAAAAGAGGTACAGAAAGAGGCAAGAGAACTGCAGAAAACGGCAAGAGAGGTGCAGAAAGAGGCAGGAGAGGTGCATAAAGAGGCAAAAGGGGTACAGAAAGAGGCAAGAGGGGTGCAGAAAGAAGTAAGAGATGTGCAGAAAGAAGCAACAGTGGTGCTTAAAGAGGCAAGAGGAGTGCCTAAAGAGGCGAAGAGAAGTGCAGTAAGAAGAAACAGAGGTGCCGAAAGAGGCAAGAGAGGTGCAGAAACAGGCAAGAAAGGTACAGAAAGAGGGACAGGGGTGCAGAAAGAGGTAAGAGGGATACAGAAATTTGCAATAGAGGTGCAAAAAAAAGCAAGAGCAGTGCAGGAAGAAGCAAGAGAAGTGCAGAAAGAAGCAAGAGAGGTGGAGAAATAGGGAAGAGGGGTGCAGAAAGAGGCAAGTGAGGTGCAGAAAGAGGCAACAGAGGTGCAGAAAGACGCAAGAGAATTGCAGAAACAAGCAAGAGAAGTGAAGAAAGGCAAGAGAATTGCTGAAAGAAGCAACAGAGGTGTAGAAAGAAGCAAGAGAAGTGCAGAAAGAGGCAAGTGAGGTGCAGAAAGAAGCAAGAGCAGTGCAGAAAGAACCAACAGAGGTGCAAAAAGAGGCAAGAGGGATGCAGAAAGAGGTAGGAGAGGTACACAAAGAGGCAAGAAATATAAAGAATGAGTCAGGAGGGGTACAGAAAGAAGGAAGAGAAGTGCAGAAAGAGGCAATAGAATTGCTGAAAGAAGCAACAGAGGTATAGATTGAAGCAAGAGAAGTGCAGAAAGAACCAACAGATGTACAAAAAGAGGCAAGAGGGATGCAGAAAAAGGTAGGAGAGGTGCACAAAGAGGCAAGACAAGTACAGAAAGAGGCAGGAGGAGTGCAGAAAGAAGGAAGAGAAGTGGAGAAAGAAGCTACAGATGTGCTGAAACAAGTGCAAAGGGTGCAGAAAGAGCAAGAGAAGTGCAGAAAAAAGCAACAGAGGTACAGAAAGAGGCAAGAGAGGAGTAGAAACAGGCAGGAAAGGTGCAGAAAAATGGAACAGGGGTGCAGAAAGATGCAAGAGAAGTGCAGAAAGAGAAAAGAGGGGTGCAAAAAGAGGCAAGAGGGGTGCAGAAAGAAGCAAGTGAGGTGCAGAAAGAGGCAACAGAGGTGCAGAAAGATGCAAGAGAGGTGCAGAAACAAGCAAGAGCAGTGCAGAAAGAACCAACAGAGGTACAAAAAGAGGCAAGAGGGGTGCAGAAAAAGGTAGGAGAGGTGCACAAAGAGGCAAGACACGTACAGAAAGAGGCAGGAGGGGTGCAGAAAGAAGGAAGAGAAGTGCAGAAAGAAGCTACAGAGGTGCTGAAACAGGCGCAAAGGGTGCACAAAGAGCAAGAGAAGTGCAGAAAGAAGCAACAGAGGTACAGAAAGAGGCAAGAGAGGTGCAGAAACAGGCAGGAAAGGTGCAGAAATATGGAACAGGGGTGCAGAAAGATGCAAGAGGGGTATAGAAAGAGAAAAGAGGGGTGCAAAAAGAGGCAAGAGGGGTGCAGAAAGAAGCAAGTGAGGTAAGAAAGAGGCAACAGAGGTGCAGAAAGACGCAAGAGAGGTGCAGAAACAAGCAAGAGAAGTGCAGAAAGAGGCAAGAGAATTGCTGAAAGAAGCAACAGAGGTGTGGAAAGAAGCAAGAGAAGTGCAGAAAGAGGCAAGTGAGGTGCAGAAAGAGGAAAGAGAGGTGCAGAAAAAGGCAAGAGAACAGAAGAAAGAGGCAAGAGGGATGCAAAAAGGGGAAGAAGGGTACATAAAGAAGCAAGAGAGGTGCAGAAAGAAGCAAGAGAAGTGCAGAAAGAAGCAAGAGAGGTGCAGAAAGAGGGAAGACAAGTGAAGAAAGAGACAACAGCGGTGCAGAAAGTGACAACAGGGGTGCAGAAAGATGCACATGAGGTGCAGAAGGAGGCAAGAGAACTGCAGAAAGAGGCAAGAGAGTTGCAGAAACAGGCAAAAGGGGTGCAGAAAGAGGGAACATGTGTGCAGACAGAGGCAAGAGAGGTTCAGAAAGAGGGAAGAGGGGTTCAGAAAGAGGCAAGAGGGATGCAGACATTTGCAAAAGAGGTCCAGAAAGAAGCAAGAGCAGTGCAGAAAGAACCAACAGAGGTGCAGAAAGAGGCAAGAGGGGTGCAGAAAGAGGTAGGAGAGGTGCACAAAGAGGCAAGACAAGTACAGAAAGAGGCAGGAGGGGTGCAGAAAGAAGGAAGAGAAGTGCAGAAAGAAGCAACAGAGATGCTGAAAGAGGCATGAAGGGTGCAGAAAGAGCAAGAGAAGTGCAGAAAGAAGCAACAGAGGTACAGAAAGAGGCAATAGAGGTGCAGAAACAGGCAGGAAAGGTGCAGAAAGAGGGAACAGGGGTGCAGAAAGACGCAAGAGAAGTGCAGAAAGAGAAAAGAGGGGTGCAAAGAGAGGCAAGAGGGGTGCAGAAAGAAGCAAGTGAGGTGCAGAAAGAGGCAACAGAAGTGCAGAAAGACGCAAGAGAGGTGCAGAAACAAGGAAGAGAAGTGCAGAAAGAGGCAATAGAATTGCTGAAAGAAGCAACAGAGGTGTGGAAAGAGGGAAGACAAGTGCAGAAAGAGTCAACAGGGGTGCAGAAAGTGACAACAGGGGTGCAGAAAGAGGCACGTGAGCAGCAGAAGGAGGCAACAGAACTGCAGAAAGAGGCAAGAGAGTTTCAGAAACAGGCAAAAGGGGTGCAGAAAGAGGGAACATGTGTGCAGACAGAGGCTAGAGAGGTGCAGAAAGAGGGGTACAGAAAGAGGCAAGAGGGATGCAGAAATTTGCAAAAGAGGTCCAGAAAGAAGCGAGAGCAGTGCAGAAAGAACCAATAGAGGTACAGAAAGAGGCAAGAGGGGTGCAGAAAGAGGTAGGAGAGGTGCACAAAGAAGCAAGACAAGTACAGAAAGAGGCAGGAGGGGTGCAGAAAGAAGGAAGAGAAGTGCAGAAAGAACAACAGAGATGCTGAAAGAGGCATGAAGGGTGCAGAAAGAGCAAGAGAAGTGCAGAAAGAAGAAACAGGGGTACTGAAAGAGGCAAGAGATGTGCAGAAACAGGCAGGAAAGGTGCAGAAAGAGGCAAGACAAGTACAGAAAGGGGCAGGAGGGGTGCAGAAAGAAGGAAGAGAAGTGCAGAAAGAAGCTACAGAGATGCTGAAATAGGCACAAAGGGTGCAGAAAGAGCAAGAGAAGTGCAGAAAGAAGCAACAAAGGTACAGAAAGAGGCAACAGAGGTGCAGAAACAGGCAGGAAAGGTGCAGAAAGAGGGAACAGGGGTGCAGAAAGACGCAAGAGAAGTGCAGAAAGAGAAAAGAGGGGTACAAAAAGAGGCAAGAGGGGTGCAGAAAGAAGCAAGTGAGGTGCAGAAAGATGCAAGAGAGGTGCAGAAATAAGCAAGAGAAGTGCAGAAAGAATCAAGAGAGGTGCAGAAAGAAGCAAGAGAAGTGCAGAAAGAAGCAAGAGAGGTGCAGAAAGAGGGAAGACAAGTGTAGAAAGAGACAACAGGGGTACAGAAAGTGACAACAGGGGTGCAGAAAGAGGCAAGTGAGGTGCAGAAAGAACCAACAGAGGTGCAGAAAGAGGCAAGAGGGGTGCAGAAACAGGTAGGAGAGGTGCACAAAATGGCAAGACAAGTACAGAAAGAGGCAGGAGGGGTGCAGAAAGAAGGAAGAGAAGTGCAGAAAGAAGCAACAGAGGTGCTGAAAGAGGCGTGAAGGGTGCAGAAAGAGCAAGAGAAGTGCAGAAAGAAGCAACAGAGGTACAAAAAGAGGCAAGAGATGTGCAGAAACAGTCAGGAAAGGTGCAGAAAGAGAGAACAGGGGTGCAGAAAGACGCAATAGAGGTGCAGAAAGAGAAAAGAGGGGTACAAAAAGAGGCAAGAGGGGTGCAGAAAGAAGCAAGTGAGGTGCAGAAAGATGCAAGAGAGGTGCAGAAATAAGCAAGAGAAGTGCAGAAAGAGGCAAGAGGGGTGCAGAAAGAAGGAAGTGAGGTGCAGAAAAAGCAACAAAGGTGCTGAAAGAGACAAGAAGGGTGCAGGAAGAGGCAATAGAGGTGCAGAAAGAGGCACGAGAGATGCAGAAAGAAACAAGTGTGGTGCAGAAAGAGGCAAGAGAGGTACAGAAAGAAGAGAGTGAGAGTCAGAAAGAGGCAACAGAAGAGCAGAAAGTGGCAAGTGAGGTGCAGAAAGAGGCAAGAGAGGTATAGAAAGAGGCAAAATAAGTGTTGAAAGAGGCAAGAGAAGTGCAGAAAGAGGCCCTTGAGGTATAGAAAGAGGCAAGAGATGTACAGAAAGAGGCTTGAGAGGTGCAGAAAGAGGCAAGAGAAGTACAGAAAGAGGCAAGGGAGCTGCAGAAGCAAGAGAGTGAGGTGCAGAAAGAGGCAAGTGAGGAGCAGAAAGAGGCAAGAGAGGCACAGAAAGAAGCAAGGGAAGTGCAGAAACAGGCAAGAGAAATGCAGAAAGAGGCAAGAGAGGAGCAGAAAGAGGCAAGAGAGGTGTAGAAAGAAGCAAGAGAAGTACAAAAAGAGGCAAGTGAGGTGCAGAAAGAGGCAAGAGAGGTGCTGAGAGAGGCAAGTTAGGTGCAGAAAAGGGCAAGAGAAGTGCAGAAAGAGGCAAGTGAAGTGCGGAAAGAAGACAGTGAGGTGCAGAAAGAGGAAGAAAGGTACAGAAAGATGCAAGAGAAATACAGAAAGAGGCAAGAGAGGCACCATTAGTACCAATTTAACACCCACATTTAGCAATAAGTAACACGTGACCATTCCAGCTTTGCAAAGGGCCTTCCACCACGCTGTAACATGTGAAGCTGTATTTTTGGGAACATTTGAGCCGTTTGAGTTAGAAACAAGGCTTTTTTTGTTCAAATCTGCAGATTAGGCAGCAGATTATGGAATATTTGGCAAATGCGGAAAATGTTTAATTATGTGAAAATTGGTGCAGCTGAACAGTCACATAATTCCAGTGGCCCTGCTCATACCTCTGACTAGGTCCAGAAGTGCTCCTCAGTGGTTCCTTCTTTTTTTGTGTCTCATTGAGTTTATAGTTTAGCTTCTATGGAAACGAGGAAGATTAAACCTGAGGTTACCACTCCACAACACAGACTACAATACCACATAATTACTCTCCAAAACACATAATCCCACTCCACTTAATTCCTATACACTAAATACCACATACTTCCTATTCACATAATTTCACTGCACAACATACCACATAATTCCACTTCACACAACGTTCATCCACTCCACTCCAAAAAGCATAAGTAAAAAACTTTTACATTTACAATGCCAATAGCTCTAACTCTCGCAAATGCGAGACCTATTACATTACAAATGCTTCTTTAACTGGTTGTCACGTTTACAGAGTGGTGCAGAAAGGGGGCTAGGTCTCCGACCAGAGCTCAGGAATTCCGCTGCGTAGGACTTACAGGAGATACCAGGAGGGCTTCTTGGGCCCCAAAGTCCCTCAGGACTAAAGTGGACTTCATCCCCCAACCAGTACTCTGCCAGGAGGCGCGTTTGCAGAGTGGTGGAGAAAAGGGGGCGTGGTGTCCGAAGAAGTCTTAGCAATCCCACTGGGGTAGTTGGCCCCCAAGGACCTCCTTGGAGGCCAACTACCCCTCCTATTGCCTCCAGTAAGTCCCACACAGCAGGATTGCTAAGTTCTCATAGCAGGCCACACCTCCTTTGCCCAGCACTATGCAAACGCGCTCCATGGCGTGCTCTTGGATGGGGATTGAAGTCCCCTTCGCTGCTGGGGGTCCTTAGGGGCCAACTAGCCTACCTCTTACCTCCAGTAAGGTCACACAGTGGGATTGCTGAGAGGTGGACAAAGGCCACGCCCCCTTTCTCCACCACTCTGCAAACGCGCCTCCTGGCTCACTCTTGGTTGGGGGATGAAGTCCCCTTTGCTCCTGAGGGTCCCTGGGGGCCAACTAGCCCTCCTGTTACCTCCAGTAAGCCCCATACAGCTGGTTTGCTGAGAGTGCTCAAAGACCACACCCCCTTTTTATACCACTCTGTAAACGCGGCATGAAGTCCACTTGTGCCCTGAGGTCCTCAGGACACAAGAAGACCTCATCGCCCCACCAGCAGTGCACCAAGAGGCGCGTTTGCAGAGTGGTGTAAAATGGGGCCTGGCCTCGGATCACCTCT
This sequence comes from Calotriton arnoldi, assembly GCA_963921515.1. NCBI lineage: Eukaryota > Metazoa > Chordata > Amphibia > Caudata > Salamandridae > Calotriton > Calotriton arnoldi. The sequence continues at coordinate 86,913 of CAWUFW010020500.1, forward strand.
CAGCCATCCCACTGTGTGGGGCCTGCTGGAGGTGCCTGTTGGGTTAGTTGTCCCCCAGGGACCCTCAGGAATGAAGGGGACTTAATCCCCTAACTTAGAACGCGTAAGGGGGTGCATTTGCAGAGTGATGCAGGGAGGGGGCGGGGCCTCCAGCGAGATGCCGGCTTTTCTTTTTTTAAAATATTTTTAGAAGGGGGTCTGTGTGGCCCCCCTTCTTTTAATATTTTTTGGGCCCTGGGGACCCCATCCCCCAGGGCCTAAGCATTTCTTATTTTTAAAAAAAAACGGGAAGGGGGCCGCGTGGCCTCGCTTCCCTGAGCCACCATTTTGCCCTGGGTACCCCATCCCCCGGGGCCTGGCCAGCATTTTTTTTAAAAAGTTTTGGAGGGAGGCTGCGTGGCCCCCCTCCTGAGGCCAATAATGGCGCTGGGGACCCCATCCCCCGGGGCATTGCCTCTTTTTAAAAACATTTTTTAATAATGAGTATGGGCCGCATGCCCCCCCTTCCCTTGGCCAGTTCTGGCCCCGGGGACCCCATCCCCTGGGGCCTGGCCAACCTGGATTTTTTTGGGGGAGGGGGCAATGTGGCCCCCCTCCTAAGGCCAATTATGGCCCCGGGGACCCCATTCCCCGGGACCGGCCTTCCTTTTTAAAAAATAACAAAATTAAATATTTTTTCCCGGGAGGGGGCCACATGGCCCCCCCCTCCCCTGGGCCACTTCTGGCCCTGGAGACCCCATCCCCTGGGGCCGGCCCTCAAGTTGGGGACCATGGGGGGAGCCGCCCCAATGCCCCCACGGTCCCAGCCGGCACCCTGCATCCTGCAGGAGCCGTCATTGCTTTTGGGCAAGGTGAGCTGCTAACATGCAGCTCTCCTTGCCCAAAGGAATACTGCTTTGCTTCTTGGAAGCGAGAGCAGGTTTCCTGCTCTCGCTTCCATGAAGCAAGCAGAAGTTTGCAATGACAGGGCAGGAGCCGTGCTCCCACCCTGCCATTGCAAACGGCAATGTCCCAGGGGTGGGCACCCCAGGATATTGCAGGAGCCAGCCCGGGGGGGTGGCGGTCCCCAGGGCCATCAAGGGCTCCAGGAGGGGGGCCCTCGCGGCCCCCCTCTCATCATGTTTGAAGCCCCAAGGAGGTGGTGGTCCCTGGGGCTTGGGGGGGTCCACGAGGCCCCGCCATTAATGAAGGAAGCCCCGGGAGGTGGTGGTCCCTGGGTCTTGGGGGGGCCCACGAGGCCCGCCTCTCAATAATCACAAAAGCCCCGGGGACCACCACCTCCCTGGGGCTTTGAGGCCTCCCTGCAAAAAATTAGCGGTCCCCAGGGCTTGGGGGGGCCCATGAGGCCCACCACCTACAAAATAACAAAGCCCCGGGGAGGTGGCAGTCCCTGGGGCTTCGGGGGGCCTGTGCCCCCGCACATAATTAAAAAAAGCCCCGGAGAGGTGGCGGTCCCCGGTGCTTCAGGGGGTCTGGGAGGCCCCCCACCCCTAATTAAACAAGTCCCGGGGAGGTGGCAGACCCCGGGGCTGCGGGGGCCTGTGCTGCCCCGCATATATTTACATATTGCCCCCGGGACCTGGCCCACCCGGGGGCTCATTAAAACAAAGCACGGGAGTCCGCGCTTCGTTTTTAAAAAAAAATTCTCAGCCGGATTCACACACCGAGCGTGAATTTGGCCAGTTTTTTTTTTTTTTTTAATGCTTTATTTGGGCCTGCGGGTCCCTGTGGCACTCCATGAGCAGGCCTAGGGGGTCAGGGTGTTTCTACCCTGCCCCCTTTTCTTCAGATACCGAGTCACAGGATGACTGCCAACACATTCTGGTTTGGAGTGTTGGCAGCCAATCAGAATGAAGCATGAGCTTGGAAGGATTCGCGGCTCATCCTGCTGAGATATATACATTTTTATTTTTTTAATTTCTCAGGAACTACTGAACGGATTTACACCATTTAAAAAAAAGGGCGCTTTCTGAACCAAGAGCAACCTTTTTGCCAAATTTGGTGTAATTCCGTTCAGCAGTTCGGGCTGTAGCCTGTTCCAAAAATTCCTATGGAAATTAACATGGGGAAAATGCGTTTTGGGACCCCCCCATTTTCCTCAGCCCCTGCTTGACGAATCACCCCCAAACTTTCAAGACAGGAGCTGACCTGAGCTGGTGATTAGTTTTGAAAATTTCGCGAAGATTCATCAAACGGCGTCAAACATATTGGCAAAAGAAAAAATGCTTTTTGAATAGAAACGAGGTCCTAACTATAACTACCTACTGGCAACCACCACTAGGTAATATTATATATATATATATATATATGTATTCACTGAAAAAACCATAGGTTTTAGGGAAAGTTATAGTTAGTTGGACATTTCACTCGTACAAAACCAGAGAAATTCCCCGTTATAGTTAGTTCAGCTAACTATAACTCGCGTCCCCGCAATGCACTGCTGATGACATCACATATGACATCACTCATGACATGGTCAGTGACATCACTGATGACATCACTGATGACATCTCAAATGACATCACTGATGACATCACTGATGACATCATCTAGTGACTGTGTGTTTCTGTAAAGTTTAAATATGTTTAATATATATAGGGAAAGGCGTATTGAAGAATGAGTGGGTGTATAAGCGTCTGAATGGATGATTTAGTAGGTGTGTGACTGACTATATAAGTGAGTGATTAAATGTATCTTACTGAATGCACGGGTTAGTGACTAAACTGTGTGAATGTCTGTATCCGTCTGTCTGTTGGTGTGTAAGAGGCTGCATGGGTTTGTGAATAGCTACATGAGTGTCTATATGGGTTATTGATTGGTTGTCTGAGTATCTGTATGGATGCCTGAGTGTTTGTATGGGTGGGGTGTGTGTGACTCTGTGCATAGATGTGTGAGTGGGTGATTCACTGGGTGCATGGTTTCAAGAGTGCACCTGTGATGGACTGTATGGGTGTGTGAGTGTGTGTATGGGTGTGTTAGTGAGTGAATGTATATCTCAGTGGTACATGTGTGAGACTACATATGTGAAACGCAGTATATATGTGTGTTGGAATATATAAATAGCTATTAGTGAGAGTGTGTGATTATGAGAGTGACTGTATGGATGAGTGTGTGCTTGTATCAGTGATTGTATAAGAGCGTAAGAATGTCCTAGTATTTGTATGAGTAAGTGAGCTGGTGTGTGTATAACTGTATAGGTGAGTAAATGGGAGTGTGATTAATTATTTGCATGACTGACTAGGTGTGTGAGTACCTCTATGGATGAGTGGTGGTGTGTGAGTGTCTATATAGGCGTATGAGTGCATATGATAGTCCTGTACTGAGTTATTGTAAGTATGAGTGACTGTACGGATGAGTGAGTGGATATGTGTTTAGACCTAAGAATCAGTGAGTGGGTATGTAGTTATTGCTGCTGGAGTGTCTATGGTTTTGAGAATGGCAGTCTGTTATTTAGAGTTGGTGTATCAAAGGTTACATTAGGGTGTGAGAAGATGCATCAAATTATCACATGGATGATGTCATCAGTGATGTCATCAGTGATGTCATTTGAGATGTCATCAGTGATGTCATCAGTGATGTCACTGACCATGTCATGAGTGATGTCATATGTGACGTCATCAGCAGTGCATTGCGGGGCGCGAGTTATAGTTAGCTGAACTAACTGTAACAGGGGAATTTCTCTGGTTTTGTACGAGTGAAATGTCCAACTAACTATAACTTTCCCTAAAACCTATGGTTTTTCAGTGAATTTCTAAGGTTTTTAAATGCTAATTTCTAACTATAACGTTCCTGAAACCTATGGTTTTTCAGTGAATTTCAAAGGTTTTTAAATGCTAATTTCTAACTATAACATGCCTGAAACCTATGGTTTTTAAGTGAATTTCAAAGATTTTTAAATGCTAGTTTCTAACTATGCCTACAGAGGTAGGACATGTGAAGAAAGAAGAAGAAAAGCGCAGAAAGAAGGAAGACAAATGCAGAAATAGGCAACAGAAGTCCAGAAAGACGAAGAAAAGTGCAAGAAGAAGGAAGAGATGTGCAGAAAGAACCAACAGAGGAGTAGAAAGTACTCCTGTGCCCCCAACTTTTGCTGATGGGTACTGGTGGTAACTGACTCTGTCTCTGGTGGTAAAAGACACTTAGAATACAGTGAAAACACCTACATACACTAGGGAACACTATGCGTTGGGGTACCCCTGTGATTAGCATGACCTCCTCTGTATTTGCCATGAGTTAGTACCTGGGTCATTGGATGAGTACATGGGTACTGACTGGATGATTAGAGTACTGCAAGGACAGTGGATGGTGAATTTATAAGTGCTTGTGTTTTGGCGGAGTGATTGGATAAGTACATGGTGCTCGCTGGTTGATTGGAGGAGTGCATGGGTAGTGACAGGGCGATGGCTGGACTGCATCAGTAGTGCTCAGGTTAAGTTGGAGGATTAATTCCCCTTGAATCCTGAGGGTCCCTATTTGATAAAAGCCCTGGCGGTGGCGGTCCCCGGGGCTTGGGGGGGCCTTGGAGGCCCCCCCAAACATTAAAAAAACAAGAGTGGGTGTATCAAAAGTTATATTAGGGTGTGAGAAGATGCATGAAATTATCACATGGATGATGTCATCAGTGATGTCATTTGAGATGTCATCAGTGATGTCATCAGTGATGTCACTGACCATGTCATGAGTGATGTAATATGTGACGTCATCAGCAGTGCATTGCGGGGGCGCGAGTTATAGTTAGCTGAACTTACTATAACGGGGGAATTTCTATGGTTTTGTACGAGTGAAATGTCGAACTAACTCTAACTGTCCCTAAAACCTATGGTTTTTTCAGTGAATTTCAAAGGTTTTTTAAATGCTAATTTCTAACTATAACGTGTCTGAAACCTATGGTTTTTTCAGTGAATTTCAAAGGTTTTTAAATGCTAATTTCTAACTATAACGTGCCTGAAACCTATGATTTTTTAAGTGAATTTCAAAAGTTTTTTAAATGCTAGTTTCTAACTATGCCTACAGAGGTAGGACATGTGAAGAAAGAAGAAAAAACGCACAGAAAGAAGCAAAATATGTGCAGAAAGAACCAACAGAGGAGCAGAAAGAGGCCTTGTTGCAAAATCATCCTGTGCCCACAACTTTTTCAGACGGGTACTGGTGGTAACTGACTCTGACTACCCAGAGCCAGTGCTATGCTAAAAGACACTTAGAATACAGTGAAAACACCTACATACACTAGGGAACACTATGCGTTGAGGAACCCCTGTGATTAGCATGACCTCCTCTGCAAGTCCCTAGTACATAATAGGGCAGGGGGATTAAAACTAACTCTTAAAACGCGCTACAGGGCGCGTTTGCACAGTGGTGAAGGGAGGGGGCCTGAGGTGACATGTGTGCAAGCGCGCCCCGTGGCGCCTTCTAGGTTGCGGGATTAAGTCCCCTTGAATCCTGAGGGTCCCTGGGGCCCAACTAGCCCCCCAGGTACCTACAGTTAGGACCACAGAGCTGAGTTGCAGAGAGGCGTTCCGAGGCCACGCACCTTTTTTCACCTCTCTCCAACGCAACTCTGTTGTGCTTACTGAAAGTACCTGGTGGGCTAGTTGGCCCCCAGGGTCCCTCAGGATTCAAAGGGAATTAATTCCCCAACTTAAAACGCACCACAGGGCGTGTTTGCGCACATGTCACCTGAGGCCCCGCCCCTCCCTTCACCACTGTGCAAACGCGCCCGTGGAGCGTTTTAAGTTGGGGGATTAGGTCACCTTGAATCCTGAGGGTCCCTGAGGCCCAACTAGCCCACCAGGTACTTCCAGTAAGCACCACAGGCCTGCGTTGCAACGCCTGTAACAAATTGTGCAGTTGTGTTTAGGTAGTGAAGAGGGTCGTGCTGGGGTAGTGTTTTAGGGTTTAGGGTAGTGCAGTGGTGTTTGTGTAGTGTAGGGGGTCATGCTGGGGGTAGTGTTTTAGGGTTTAGGGTAGTGCAGTGGTGTTTGGGTAGTGTAGGGAGTCGTGCTGGGGGAGTGTTTTAGGGTTTAGGGTAGTGCAGTGGTGTTTGGGTAGTGTAGGGAGTCGTGCTGGGGGTAGTGATTTAGGGTAGTGCAGTGGTGTTTGGGTAGTGTAGGGGGTACTGCTGGGGGTAGTGTTTTAGGGTTTAGGGTAGTGCAGTGGTGTTTGGGTAGTGTAGGGGTACTGCTGGGGGTAGTGTTTTAGGGTTTAGGGTAGTGCAGTGGTGTTTGGGTAGTGTAGGGGGTACTGCTGGGGGTAGTGTTTTAAGGTTTAGGGTAGGGCAGTGATGTTTGGGTAGTGTAGGGGTTCGTGCTGGGGGTAGTTTTTTAGGGTTTAGGGAAGTGCAGTGGTGTTTGTGTAGTGTAGGAGGTCGTGTTTTAGGGTTTAGGGTAGCACAGTGGTCTTTGGGTAGTGTAGGGAGTCGTGCGGGGGTAGTGTTTTAGGGTTTAGGGTAGTGCAGTGGGCTTTGGGTAGTGTAGGGGGTCGTGCAGGGGGTAGTGTTTTAGGGATTAGGGTAGTGCATTGGTGTTTGGGTAGTGTAGGGGGTCATGCGGGGGGTAGTGTTTTAGGGTTTAGGGCAGTGCAGTGGTGTTTGGGTAGTGTAGGGGGTCGTGCTGGGGGTAGTGTTTTAGGGTTTAGGGTAGTATTGTAAGGTTTTTTAAATGCTAATTTCTAACTATAACGTGCCTGAAACCTATGGTTTTTTCAGTGAATTTGTAAGGTTTTTTAAATGCTAATTTCTAACTATAACGAGCCTGAAACCTATGGTTTTTCAGTGAATTTCGAAGGTTTTTAAATGCTAATTCCTAACTATAACATGTCTGAAACCTATGGTTTTTTCAGTGAATTTCAAAGGTTTTGTAAATGACAATTTTTAAATGTATTAATTGTTATATTTATTTTTTTGATACTGATTTACTACATTTTTTTAAACTATTTATTTTTAGATATTTTATTTTTTAAATTACATTGTAATTACATTATACATTACATTACAAAATATACTTTCTCAGAATGAATTACTTTAGTTTAAATACTTTGCAAATAGGCAATAGACTTTTAAGTACAGTAGTTACAGTTGTTGCAATGGGCAACACAATTTCAAACACAATGCAACTTTGAGCTCAATGTGAATTTCTAGTTAAATGCAATTAGTTACTTTATGGATTACTTTTTCTAACCACAGGACTGGATCCTAGATTCAGTCCTGGGACAGCTCCTGTAAACAGTTGAGTAAAAGCGTTTTGGTTACAGTAGTGATTTTTAAGGAATATTATTGTATTTTAAAAGTTGACACTTAGAAACTTATTTCACGTAGAATCACCAATGTTATCCTATGGGAGGAAATTCACTTAGCAGGTAAGTAGTGTTATCGTTACTTTTTCTTACTCAGTGGTGGATCCTGGATCCAGCACTGGTGCATCTCCTGTAAACAGTTGAAAGAATGCGTTTAAGTCACACAGGCGATTTTTAAGGAATATTTGTAGTTTGTGAAAATCGACACTTTGAAACTTTTCTGCTGAAAACCAGACAATTGATTCCTATGGAAGGAAATTCAAGTTACTGGTAAGTACGGTTAGAATTACTTTTCAGGGTCAGTGCTGGGCTAAAAGATGCAGCACTGGGTTCTCTCCTGATAACAGGTGAGTAAATCGGAATTCATAGTTCAGCTGATTTTAGAGAAATATTATAAAGTTCCAAAACTCCACACACAGAAAAATTTCCAAGTGAAACCAGTCAATGTTAGCCTATGGACGGAAATTCAAGTTACTGGTAAGTACAGTTAGAATTACTTTTCAAGGTCAGTGCTGGGCTAAAAGATGCAGCACTGGGTTCTCTCCTGATAACAGGTGAGTAAATCGGAATTACGTAGTTCGGCTGATTTTAGAGGAACATTATAAAGTTCCAAAACTCCACACTTAGAAGAATTTCCAAGTGAAACCAGTCAATGTTAGCCTATGGAAGGAAATTCAAGTTACTGGTAAGTACAGTTAGAATTACTTTTCAAGGTCAGTGCTGGGCCAAAAGATGTAGCACTGGGTTCTCTCCTGATAACAGGTGAGTAAATCGGAATTCGTCGTTCGGCTGATTTTAGAGGAATATTATAAAGTTCCAAAACTCCACACTTAGAAGAATTTCCAAGTGAAACCAGTCAATGTTAGCCTATGGAAGGAAATTCAAGTTACTGGTAAGTACGGTTAGAATTACTTTTCAAGGTCAGTGCTGGGCTAAAAGATGCAGCACTGGGTTCTCTCCTGATAACAGGTGAGTAAATCGGAATTCATAGTTCGGCTGATTTTAGAGGAATATTTGCACAATGGTGAAGGGAGGGGGCGGGGCCTGAGGTGACATCTGTGCAAACGCGCCCCGTGGCGCGTTTTAAGTTGGGGATTAAGTCCCTTGAATCATGAGGGTCCCTGGGGTCCAAGTAGCCCACCCTGTACCTCCAGTATGTGCCATGGAGCTGCGTTGCAGAGAGGTGTTCAGAGGCCACGCCCCTTTGCACCTCTCTGCAATGCAGCTCTGTGGCGCTTTCTGGACGTACCTGGTGGGCTAGTTGGCCCCCAGGGACCCTCAGGATTGAAGGGGATTTAATTCCCATCTTAAAACGCGCCACGGGGCCTGTTTGCACACATGTCACCTGAGCTCCCGCCCTCCCTTCACCACTGTGCAAACGCACCCTGTGGCGCATTTTAAGTTGGGGGATTAAGTCCCTTGAATCCTGAGGGTCCCTGGAGTCCAACTAGCCCACCATGTACCTCCAAAAGCGCCACAGAGCTGCGTTGCAGAGAGGTGTAAAAAGGGGCGTGGCCTCTGTACACCTCTCTGCAACGCAGCCCCCTGGCGCATGCTGGAGGTTCCTGGTGGGCTAGTTGGCCCCCAGGGACCCCCAGAATTCAAGGGGAATTCGTTCCCCATCTGCAAACACGCCTGGGGGCGCGTTTGCAGAGTGCTCCAAGGAGGGGGCGTGGCCTCCAGCGCGATGCCGGTATTTTTGTTTATTTGTTTTTTAAGAAGGGGGCTGTGTGGCCCCCTTCTTTTTCTAATTTTTTGGCCCTGGGGACCCCATCCCCAGGGCCTGCCCCCTAATATTTTGGTTTTTAAAAAAAAATTTGGAAGGGGCCGCGTGGCCCCCTTCCCAGGCCTTAATCGGCCCTGGGGACCCCATCCCCGGGGCATGGATTTCTTTTTAAAAAAATAAAACTTATGGAGGGGGGCTGCGTTGCCCCCCTCCTCAGGCCACTTATGGCCCCGGGGACCACATCCCCTGGTGCCGGCCTTTGTTTTTTTTTGTTTTTTTTAAATAACATTTGGGGAGGGGGGCTGCGTGGCCCCCCTCCCGGGCCACTACTTGCCCAGGGGACCCCATCCCCCGGGGCTGGCCCTATCCTTTGGGGTCCGTGGGGGGACCTCAACTCCCCCACGGACCCTGCCGGCTCCCCGCGTCCTGCGGGAGCCGGCATTGCTTTCCACATGGGGAGCTGCTAACATGCAGCTCCCCGTGTGGAAAGCTAATGTGCTTGAATTTTGGAAGAGAGAGCAGGTTTCCTGCTCTCTCTTCCAAAATTAAAGCAGTTTGCAATGACAGGATGGGAGCCGCGAGGCTCCCGCCCTGCCATAGCAAACTACTGTGTCCCGGGGGTAGGCACCCCGGGACACTGCAGGAGCCGGCCCTGGGGGGTGCTGGTCCCCAGGGCCATGGAGGGCTCCAGGAGGGGCCGCGCGGCCCCCTCCCACCATCTGCAAAGCCCCGGGAGGTGGTGGTCCCCGGGGCTTCGAGGTCCGAAACGGACCCCCACATTTATTTTCTAAGTGCCTTGGGAGGTGGCGGTCCCGGGCGTGTGGGGGCTGGAGCCCCCACACATGTTATTAAAAATCAAAAAGAAGCCCGGGGGTGGTGGTCCCGGGGCTTGGGGGCCTTAGAGGCCCCCATAAAATCTAAGTTCTACCCCGCATGCCCCCGGGACTTGGGACACCCGGGGGCAAATTAACAGCGAAGCGTGGGAAACCGCGCTTCGATTTTTTTTTTTTCGGCGGGATCCGCGCACCCTAAGCGCATCCCGCCGATTTTTCTTTTTTTTAATGCTTTTTCTGCCCAGGGGTCCTTGTGGGACCCCTGAGCAGACCTAGGGGGTCAGGGTGTTTCTACCCTGCCCCCTTTGTGCATTTTGCGCACTTGTTTCTTTTTTAATCAGCGGGATCCGCGCACCTAAGCGCATCCCACCGATTTAAAAAAAAATGCTTTTCTGCCCAGGGGTCCTTGTGGGACCCCTGAGCAGACCTAGAGGTCAGGGTGTTTCTACCCTGCCCTCTTTGCGATTTGCGCACTTGGTTCTGTCCCTCAAATGGCTGCCAACACTTCCTGATTTGGAGTGTTGACAGCCAATTAGCATGCAGCTCGTGATCGGGAGGGTACGCGGACCCTACTCGGCCATAGATATATATGTGATTTTATTTGTGATTTTCTCTGAAACTACTGAACGGATTTACACCATTTAAGCAAAAGGCACGACACTGAACCAAGGGCTACCTCTTTGCCAAATTTGGTGTAATTCCGTTCAGCAGTTCGGGCTGTAGCCGCGATGAAAGGATCCTATGGAAAAATGTATGGGAAACGCGTTTTGGGACCCCCTTTTTCTCGGCCCCGCTTGATGAATCAACCCGAGACTTTCAGGGTAGGAGCAGAGCGGAGCGCCCCAACAAGTTGGAAGCTTTCGCGAAGATTCGTCAACCGGCGCAAGAGTTATTTCAAATAGAATGTTGCGGATTTCCTATGGAAAATAGGTCCTAACTATAACTATCTACTGGCGACCGCCAGTAGGTAATTATCTACTGGCGGTCGCCAGTAGATAGTTATAGTTAGGACCTATTATCATAGGAAATCCGTAACATTCTATTCCCAATAACTTTGGCGTCGTTTGACGAATCATCGCGAAAGTTTCAAAACTAGTGGGCGCTCCGGTCCGCTCCTGTCTTGAAAGTTTCGGGGTGATTCATCAAGCAGGGGCCGAGAAAAAAGGGGGTCCCAAAACGTGTTTTCTCCATGTTAATTCCTATAGGAAATTTTAGCCACGGCTACAGCCTCGAACTGCTGAACGGAATTACACCAAATTTTGCAAAAAGGTAGCGCTTGGTTCAGAAAGCGACCTTTTTTTAAATGGTGTACATCCGTTCAGTAGTTGCAGAGAAATTCAAAAATAAGAGTGAAAAAATCAATTTCCCATAGGAAACTTTATGCAAGGCTTCAGCAAAAACTGCTGAACGGAATTACACCAAATTTGGTAAAAAGGTAGTGCTTGGTTCAGAAAGCACCCTTTTTAAAAATGGTGTAAATCCGTTCAGTAGTTGCTGAGAAAATCCAAAATAAAAGTTTCGATATCTATGGCCACGGTGGATCCGCGCACCCTCCCGACCACGAGCTGCATGCTAATTGGCTGTCAACACTCCAAACCAGGAAGTGTTGGCAGCCATCTTGTTCCTCGGTAGAACCGAGGAACAAGAAAGCAGTAAAACAAGTGCGCAAAACGCAAAAAGGGGGAAGGGTAGAAACACCCTGACCCCCTAGGCCTGCTCAGGGGGTCCTACAAGGACCCCCAGGGCCAAAAAACAATTTGTTTAAAAAAAATCGGCAAAAACGCGCTGGGTGCGCGGATCCTGCCGATAAAAAGAAAAACGAAGCGCGGGCTCCCGCGCTCGTGATCACTTGGCCCCGGGTGGGCCAAGTCCCGGGGGCATGCGGGGGTTTATTAGTAATTATATGGGGGGCCTCTAAGGCCCTCAATCCCCGGGGACTGCCACCCCCGGGGCTTTAAACAAAATGGTGCGGGAGGGCTCTCAGCCCTCCCGCAGCCCCGGGGACCGCCACCCCCCGGGGCTTTTTAAAAAAAAAATAATATACCTGTGTGGGGGGGCTCAAGCCCCCCCACATGCCCCGGGACCACCACCTCCCGGGGGCTGTGCATGTGAAGGGAGGGGGGCCGCGCGGCCCCCCTCCTGGAGCCCTTGATGGCCCTGGGGACCGCCACCCCCCAGGGCCGGCTCCTGCAGTGTCCCGGGGTGCCTACCCCCGGGACACTGTAGTTTGCTATGACAGGACGGGAGCCTCGCGGCTCCCGTCCTGTCATAGCAAACTGCTTTGGTTTTTGGAACAGAAACCTGCTCTCTCTTCCAAAAACCAAAGCAGATTGCTTTTCCACACGGGGAGCTGCATCTTAGCAGCTCCCCATGTGGAAAAGCAATGCCGGCTCCCGAGGGACGCGGGGAGCCAGCGGGAACGTGGGGGGATTGGGGACCCCCCCATGGTCCCCAACGGAGAGGGCCAGCCCCGGGGGATGGGGTCCCCGGGGCTAGTAGTGGCCCGGGAGGGGGCCACGCGGCCCCCTCCCCATAATTAAAAGATTTAAAAAATAAATAAATAATTAAATAAAGGCCGCCCAGGGAGATGGGGTCCCCGGGGCCAGTAGAGGCATCAGGAGGGGGGCCACGCAGCCCCCCTCCATAAACAAAAATATATATTTGGCCATGCCCCAGGGGATGGGGTCCCCGGGGCCGGAATTGGCCACGGGAGGGGGGCCCACGTGGCCCCCTTCCTGTTAATTTTTTTTTTTTTATTAAAAAAGGGGTCAGGCCCTGGGGGATGGGGTCCCCATGGCCCAAAAAAAGTAAAAAGAAGAGGGGCCACACAGCCCCCCTTCCAAAAAACAAAAAAACACGCGATCGTGCCGAGGCTCCGCCCCCTCCCAGCAACACTCTGCAAACGCGCCCTGTGGTACGTTTTAAGTTGGGAAATGAATTCCCCTTCAATACTAGCCCACCAGGAACCTCCAGTATGCGCCAGGGGGCTGCGTTGCAGAGAGGTGGTCCAGGCCATGCCCCTTTTTACACCTCTCTGCAACGCAGCTCTATGGCGCTTACTGGAGGTACCTGGTGGGCTAGTTGGACCCCAGGGACCCTCAGGATTCAAGGGGACTTAATCCCCCAACTTAAAACGCGCCACTGGGCGCGTTTGCACAGTGGTGAAGGGAGGGGGTGGGGCTTCAGGTGACATGTGTGCAAACAGGCCCGATGGTGCGTTTTAAGAAGGGGAATTAAATCCCCTTCAATCCTGAGGGTCCCTGGGGGCCAAGTAGCCCAACAGGTACCTCCAGTAAGCGCCACGGAGCTGCGTTGCAGAGTGTTGTAAAAAGGGGCGTGGCCTCTGAACACCTCTCTACAACGCAGCTCTCTGGCGCATACTGGAGGTATCTGGTGGGCTACTTGGCCCCTAGGGTCCCTCGGGATTGAGGAGGAATTAATTCTCCAACTTAAAACGCGCCACAGGGCGTGTTTGCAGACATGTCACCTCAGGCCCCACCCCCTTCCTTCACCATTGTGCAAATATTCCTCTAAAATCAGACGAACAACGAATTCCAATTTACTCACCTGTTATCAGGAGAGACCTCAGTGCTGCATCTTTGAGCCCAGTACTGATCCTGAAAAGTAATTTTAACCGTACTTACCAGTAACTTGAATTTCCTTCCATAGGATATCATTGCCGCTTTTTGCTGAAAAAGTTTCTAAGTGTCGATTTTTTAAACATACAAATATTCCTCTAAAATCAGCCGAACTACGAATTCCGATTTACTCACCTGTTATCAGGAGAGACCACAGTGCTGCATCTTTGAGCCCAGTACAGATCCTGAAAAGTAATTCTAACCATACTTACCAGTAACTTGAATTTCCTTCCATAGGCTAACATTGACTGGTTTCACTTGGAAATTCTTCTAAGTGTCGAGTTTTGGAACTTTATAATATTCCTCTAAAATCAGCTGAACTACGAATTCCGATTTACTCACCTGTTATCAAGAGAGAACCCAGTGCTGCATCTTTTAGCCCAGCACTGACCCTGAAAAGTAATTCTAACCGTACTTACCAGTAACTTGAATTTCCTTCCATAGGCTAACATTGACTGGTTTCACTTGGAAATTCTTCTAAGTGTGGAGTTTTGGAACTTTATAATATTCCTCTAAAATCAGCCGAACTACGAATTCCGATTTACTCACCTGTTATCAGGAGAGACCTCAGTGCTGCATCTGTGAGCCCAGTACTGATCCTGAAAAGTAATTTTAACCGTACTTACCAGTAATTTGAATTTCCTTCCATAGGATATCATTGCCTGCTTTTTGCTGAAAAAGTTTCTGTGTCGATTTTTGAAACATACAAATATTCCTCTAAAATCAGCCGAACTACGAATTCCGATTTACTCACCTGTTATCAGGAGAGACCTCAGTGCTGCATCTTTGAGCCCAGTACAGATCCTGAAAAGTAATTCTAACTGTACTTACCAGTGACTTGAATTTCCTTCCATAGGCTAACATTGACTGGTTTCACTTGGAAATTCTTCTAAGTGTGGAGTTTTGGAACTTTATAATATTCCTCTAAAATCAGCCGAACTACTAATTCCGATTTACTCACCTTTTATCAGGAGAGACCTCAGTGCTGCATCTTTGAGCCCAGTACAGATCCTGAAAAGTAATTCTAACCGTACTTACCAGTAACTTGAATTTCCTTCCATAGGCTAACATTGACTGGTTTCACTTGGAAATTCTTCTAAGTGTGGAGTTTTGGAACTTTATAATATTCCTCTAAAATCAGCCGAACTACGAATTCCGATTTACTCACCTGTTATCAGGAGAGACCTCAGTGCTGCATCTTTGAGCCCAGTACAGATCCTGAAAAGTAATTCTAACCGTACTTACCAGTAACTTGAATTTCCTTCCATAGGCTAACATTGACTGGTTTCACTTGGAAATTCTTCTAAGTGTGGAGTTTTGGAACTTTATAATATTCCTCTAAAATCAGCCGAGCTACGAATTCCGATTTACTCACCTGTTATCAGGAGAGACCTCAGTGCTGCATCTTTGAGCCCAGTACTGATCCTGAAAAGTAATTTTAACCGTACTTACCAGTAACTTGAATTTCCTTCCGTAGGATATCATTGCCTGCTTTTTGCTGAAAAAGTTTCTGTTGATTTTTGAAACATACAAATATTCCTCTAAAATCAGCCGAACTACGAATTCTGATTTACTCACCTGTTATCAGGAGAGAACCCAGTGCTGCATCTTTTAGCCCAGCACTGACCCTGAAAAGTAATTCTAACCGTACTTACCAGTAACTTGTATTTCCTTCCATAGGAATCCATTGTCTGGTTTTCAGCAGAAAAGTTTCAAAGTGTCGATTTTCACAAACTACAAATATTCCTTAAAAATTGCCTGTATGACTTAAACGCATTCTTTCAACTGTTTACAGGAGATGCACCAGTGCTGGATCCAGGATCCACCACTGAGTAAGAAAAAGTAACGATAACACTACTTACCTGCTAAGTGAATTTCCTCCCATAGGATAACATTGGTTTCTAAGTGTCAACTTTTAAAATACAATAATATTCCTTAAAAATCACTACTGTAACCAAAATGCTTTTACTCAACTGTTTACAGGAGATGTCCCAGGACTGAATCTAGGATCCAGTCCTGTGGTTAGAAAAGTAATCCATAAAGTAACTAATTGCATTTAACTAGAAATTCACATTGAGCTCAATGTTGCATTGTGTTTGAAATTGTGTTGCCCATTGCAACAACTGTAACTACTGTACTTAAAAGTCTATTGCCTATTTGCAAAGTATTTAAACTAAAGTAATTCATTCTGAGAAAGTATATTTTGTAATGTAATGTATAATGTAATTACAATGTAATTTAAAAAATAAAATATCTAAAAATAAATAGTTTAAAAAAATGTAGTAAATCAGTATAAAAAATAAAGATAACAATTAATACATTTAAAAATTGTCATTTACAAAACCTTTGAAATTCACTGAAAAAACCATAGGTTTCAGACATGTTATAGTTAGGAATTAGCATTTAAAAAACCTTTGAAATTCACTGAAAAAACCATAGGTTTCAGGCACATTATAGTTAGAAATTAGCATTTAAAAAACCTTTGAAATTCACTGAAAAAACCATAGGTTTCAGACACGTTATAGTTAGAAATTTGCATTTAAAAAACCTTTGAAATTCACTGAAAAAACCATAGGTTTTAGGGACAGTTATAGTTAGTTGGACATTGCACTCGTACAAAACCTGTGAAATTCCCCGTTATAGTTAGTTCAGCTAACTATAACTCGCGCCCCCGCAATGCACTGCTGATGACGTCACATATTACATCACTCATGACATGGTCAGTGACATCACTGGAAACCTGCTCTCTCTTCCAAAATTCAAAGCAGATTGCTTTTCCACACGGGGAGCTGCATCTTAGCAGCCCCCCATGTGGAAAAGCAATGCCGGCTCCCGAGGGACGCGGGAAGCCGGCGGGACTGTGGAGGGATTTGGGACCCCCCCACAGTCCCCAACGGAGAGGGCCAGCCCTGGGGGATGGGGTCCCCGGGGCAAGTAGTGGCCCGGAAGGGGGGCCACGCGACCCCCTCCCCCAAAAAAAAAATAATAATAAAAAAAATAAAAATAAATAAAGGTCTGCCCCGGGGGATGGGGTCCCCGGGGCAAAAGGAGGCCTGAGGAGGGGGGCCACACAGCCCCCGCCTTAAAAAAATCAAAAAAAGTGTGGCCATGCCCCGGGGGATGGGGTCCCCGGGCCGGAATCGGCCACGGGAGGGGGGCCACGCGTCTCCCTTCCTGTCTCCTCTTTTAAAAAAATCAAAAAAAGGGGTAAAGCCCTGGGGGTTGGGGTCCCCAGGGCCCAAAAAAAGGAAAAAGGAAGGGGGGCCACATAGTCCCCCTTCGGGATTTTTTTTTTTTTTTTTTTAAACGATCGTGCCGCAGGCCCCGCCCTCTTCCTTTACCACTCTGCAAATGCGCCAGCTGCAAATGCGCCCCCTGGCGCGTTTGCAGAGCGGGAACGAATTCCCCTTGAATACTGGGGGTCCCTTGGGGCCAACTAGCCCACCAGGAACCTCCAGTATGCGCCAGGGGGCTGCGTTGCAGAGAGGTGTACAGAGGCCATGCCCCTTTTTACACCTCTCTGCAACGCAGCTCTGTGGCTCTTTTTGGAGGTACATGGTGGGCTAGTTGGACTCCAGGGACCCTCAGGATTCAAGGGGACTTAATCCCCCAACTTAAAACGCGCCACAGGGCGCGTTTGCACAGTGGTGAAGGGAGGGGGCGGGGCTTCAGGTGACATGTGTGCAAACAGGCCCCGTGGCGCGTTTTAAGATGGGGAATTAAATCCCCTTCAATCCTGAGGGTCCCTGGGGGCCAACTAGCCCAACAGGTACGTCCAGAAAGCGCCACGGAGCTGTGTTGCAGAGAGGTGCAAAAAGGGGCGTGGCCTCTGAACACCTCTCTGCAACGCAGCTCTCTGGCGCATACTGGAGGTATCTGGTGGGCTACTTGGCCCCTAGGGACCCTCGGGATTGAGGAGGAATTAATTCTCCAACTTAAAACGCGCCACAGGGCGTGTTTGCAGACATGTCACCTCAGGCCCCACCCCTTCCTTCACCATTGTGCAAATATTCCTCTAAAATCAGCCGAACAACGAATTCCGATTTACTCACCTGTTATCAGGAGAGACCTCAGTGCTGCATCTTTGAGCCCAGTACTGATCCTGAAAAGTAATTTTAACCGTACTTACCAGTAACTTGAATTTCCTTCCATAGGCTAAAATTGACTGGTTTCACTTGGAAATTCTTCTAAGGGTGGAGTTTTGGAACTTTATAATATTCCTCTAAAATCAGCCGAACTACGAATTCCGATTTACTCACCTGTTATCAGGAGAGAACCCAGTGCTGCATCTTTTAGCCCAGCACTGACCCTGAAAAGTAATTCTAACCGTATTTACCAGTAACTTGTATTTCCTTCCATAGGAATCCATTGTCTGGTTTTCAGCAGAAAAGTTTCAGTGTCGATTTTCACAAACTACAAATATTCCTTAAAAATCGCCTGTATGACTTAAATGCATTCTTTCAACTGTTTACAGGAGATGCACCAGTACTGGATCCAGGATCCACCACTGAGTAAGAAAAAGTAACGATAACACTACTTACCTGCTAAGTGAATTTCCTCCCATAGGATAACATTGGTGATTCTATGTGAAAAAGTTTCAAGTGTCAACTTTTAAAATACAATAATATTCCTTAAAAATCACTACTGTAACCAAAACGCTTTTACTCAACTGTTTACAGGAGATGTCCCAGGACTGAATCTAGGATCCAGTCCTGTGGTTAGAAAAGTAATCCATAAAGTAACTAATTGCATTTAACTTGAAATTCACATTGAGCTCAATGTTGCATTGTGTTTGAAATTGTGTTGCCCATTGCAACAACTGTAACTACTGTACTTAAAAGTCTATTGCCTATTTGCAAAGTATTTAAACTAAAGTAATTCATTCTGAGAAAGTATATTTTGTAATGTCATGTATAATGTAATTACAATGTATTTAAAAAAATAAAATATCTAAAAATAAATAGTTTAAAAAAATGTAGTAAATCAGTATCAAAAAAATAAATATAACAATTAATACATTTAAAAATTGTCATTTACAAAACCTTTGAAATTCACTGAAAAAAACCATAGGTTTCAGACATGTTATAGTTAGGAATTAGCATTTAAAAAACCTTTGAAATTCACTGAAAAAACCATAGGTTTCAGGCACGTTATAGTTAGAAATTAGCATTTAAAAAACCTTACAAATTCACTGAAAAAACCATAGGTTTTAGGGACAGTTATAGTTAGTTGGACATTGCACTCGTACAAAACCCGTGAAATTCCACGTTATAGTTAGTTCAGGTAACTGTAACTCGCGCCCTCGCAATGCACTGCTGATGACGTCACATATTACATCACTCATGACATGGTCAGTGACATCACTGATGACATCACTGATGACATCTCAAATGACATCACTGATGACATCACTGATGACATCATCCATGTGATAATTTGATGCATCTTCTCACACCCTAATATAACTTTTGATACACCCACTGTAAATTACAGACTGCCATTGGCAAAACCATAGACACTCCAACACCAATTACTATATACACACTCACTGATTCTTAGGTCTACACACACACATTTACTCACTCACCCGTACAGTCACTCATACTTATAGTCACTCAGTACAGGACTATTATATGCACTCATACACCTATATAAACACTCACACACCGCCACTCATCCATAGAGGTACTCACACACCTAGTCAGTCATGCAAAAAATTAAGCACACACCCATTTACTCACCTATACAGTTATACACACACCAGCTCACTTACTCATACAAATACTAGCACATTCTTACGCACTTATACAATCTCTGATACAAGCACACACTCATCCATACAGTCACTCTCACAATCACACACTCTCGCTTATAGCTATTTATATACTCCAACACACATATATACTGCCTTTCACATATGTAGTTACTCACAGATGTACCACTGGGACATACATTCACTCACTAACACACTCTTACACACACTTACCCACCCATACAGTCTATCACAGATGCACTCTTGAAACCATCCACCCAGTGAATCACCCACTCACACATCTATGCACAGAGTCGCACACACCCCACCCACACAAACACTCAGGCACCCATACAGATACTCAGACAACCAATCAATAACTCATATAGACACTCATATAGCTATTTACAAACCCATGCAGCCACTTACACAGCAACAGACAGACGGATACAGATATTCACCCAGTTTAGTCACTAACCCATGCATTCAGTAAGATACGTTTAATCACTCATTTATAGAGTTAGTCACGCACCTACTAAATCATCCATTCAGACACTTATACACCCACTCATTCTTCAATACACCTTTCCCTATATATATTAAACATATTTAAACTTTACAGAAACACACAGTCACTGGATGATGTCATCAGTGATGTCATTTGAGATGTCATCAGTGATGTCATCAGTGATGTCACTGACCTTGTCATGAGTGATGTAATATGTGACGTCATCAGCAGTGCATTGTGGGGCACGAGTTATAGTTACCTGAACTAACTATAAAGGGGGAATTTCACGGGTTTTGTACGAGTGCAATGTCCAACTAACTATAACTGTCCCTAAAACCTATGGTTTTTTCAGTGAATATATATATAAATACAAAACCCTTTCAGGCGTAGTGTGACGCATAACGTATGCAAAAAAAGAAGAAGATAACTCTGGGTAGTTCTCAAGTTAAGGTGGAAAGCAGCTCCAATATAGAGCACTCTCAACACAAGCGACACTCTAAATTTGCTCACCTCAAATGTCTGCTTTTCTATCAAAGACTTTAAGCGCAGGATTAGCAAAGTGCCATCCACACAGAGATAGAAAGGGACAAAGTCTTTTGCCATTTCCACAGCAAAGTAATTAAGCAAAGGATTGGCACGGAGCTGTCCATGCCGAGCTGTAAAATGGCCAAAGCCTTTTACCACTCCAGGCACAGTATTGGATTAAAAAACCATCCAAGTCAACCTGAAATGAATAATTCGTTGTGGATGGCACTGTGCTAATCCTATGCCTAACTACTTTGATAGAAAAGCAGACGTTTGAGGTGAGCAAATTTAGAGTGTTGCCGGTGTTGAGAGTGCTCTGTATTGGAGCTTCTTTCCACCTAAACGTGGAAACCACCTAGAGTTCTCTGCTTCTTATATATATATATATTGTCTACTGGCGGTCGCCAGTAGATAGTTATAGTTAGGACCTATTTTCCATAGGAAATTCGCAACATTCTATTTCCAATACCTTTGGCGCCGGTTGACGAATCTTCGCGAAATTCTCAAAACTTATGGCCCGCTCCGGTCCGCTCCTATCTTGAAAGTTTCGGGGTGATTCAGCAAGCAGGGGCCGAGAAAAAAGGGGGGTCCCAAAACGTGTTTTCCCCATGCAATTTTCCATAGGAACCTTTAGTCGCAGCTACAGCCCGAACTGCTGAACGGAATTACACCAAATTTGGCAAAAGGTAGCCCTTGGTTCAGAGTCATGCCTTTTGGTTAAATAGTGTAAATCCGTTCAGTAGTTCCTGAGAAATTTGAAAAAGAAAACACATATATATCTGGGCGGAGCCTAACCACACGTGTCATCGTGAGATCTGATTGGCTGTCAGCACTTCATCCTGGAATTGCTGGCAGCCATCTTGGGACCAATATAAATGATAGTACCTCATTGAAATGCATTGTAGTGAATCGAAGATTTTGAGTAACCCTGGGCGAAGTGCTACGCTACGCTCGCGTAGTTTGCGAAGTTTGCGCTACTTCGCACAACGCGAATTGCACGTAGCACAGTGCAAACACGCGTAGCGTAGCGTAGCGTAGTGCCGCGGTCATTTTTGCTTGCTCGCGGTCCTCAACGTCAAGTTGGCGACCGCGAGCAAGCAAAATGACATCCCGGCGAGACTTTTTCTCGTTCGCGATCAGCAACATCAAGTTGCCGATCGCGAGCGTGGAAAATAAACCTCCCGGCGAGATTCTCAACGCGGGAGGTCAGGTTTCTCATTGCGAGTGGTCACGCATGCTCGCGACCGCTCGCGATGAGAAACTACCAGTCCGCGTTGAGAAAGCTGCCGCTCGAGTAAAAATCTACTCGAGCGGCAGTAAAAGACAGCTCGCACTGTGCAAGTTGCCGTTTTCAATGATTGCACAGTGCGGACAAGCATCCGGCACTGTGCAATCATTGCGAACAGTGCGCTACGCAGTTCGCGTAGTGCTACGCGAAGCTCGCGTAGTGCGAACTGCACTTTGCGTAGCTTTGCGAAGCACTACTTCGCGAACTACGCCCAGCCTTAATTTTGAGGGTTACCAAAAGGAGAACTATAAAGGGTGATAACAGACTTTAGTTACATTAGAATTCATTTGTTGATGGTACCATACTAATTTCAGGAGTTGTGGTGTGTTCTAAGGTGATTTTACCCTGTGAAAAACATTCTGCTGGGATATCATGAATCATGTTTGAGAGAAAACTATTTTCACATGCTTGTCCCATACAGTTTTGGAAGGTGCTCCAGAAGCTAAAATGAGAGCATATTTTCTGTAAATTCACATTATCTTTCTCAGTCATGTGAGAATGAAGTCTGACATTCTCAGTAAAACATGTACATCCAACAAGGGCAGAGACTGTCAGTTGATTCCTTTGTGTTCTACTGCAGCTTCCCAGAGTGTTCTAAAGAACAACTAGAGTGCTAACAGCCTTACTTATGACAAAAGTATGGCACACCTGAAGCCATCATGATTGGAATAAACTGGTAACACTTAAAACATTTAATTTAAAAAGGAACAAAAGGATGGGGTTCATTTTGTCATAGAAAATATGGTTAGTGCTGTAGAAAGAAAAATTAGGACATGTTTCAAGTGTGATCTCAAATATCTTCCTGTTATATTTCAACAGGAGCAGCCTGTCAGTTGATGCCTTTGTGTTCTACTGCAGCTTCCCAGAGTGTTCTAAAGAACAACTAGAGCGCTAACAGTCTTACTTATGACAAAATTATGGCACACCTGAAGCCATCTTGATTGGAATAAACTGGTAACACTTAAAACATTTAATTTAAAAAGGAACAAAATGAGGGGGTTCATTTTGTCATAGAAATTATGGTTAGTGCTGTAAAAGAAAAATTAGGACATGTTTTAAGTGAGATCTCAAATATCTTCCTGTTATATTTCAACAGGAGCAGCCTGTCAGTTGATGCCTTTGTGTTCTACTGCAGCTTCCCAGAGTGTTCTAAAGAACAACTAGAGAGCTAACAGTCTTACTTATGACAAAAGTATGGCACACCTGAAGCCATCTTGATTGGAATAAACTGGTAACACTTAAAACATTTAATTTAAAAAGGAACAAAATGAGGGGGTTCATTTTGCCATAGAAATTATGGTTAGTGCTGTAGAAAGAAAAATTAGGACATGTTTTAAGTGAGATCTCAAATATCTTCCTGTTATATTTCAACAGGAGCAGCCTGTCAGTTGATGCCTTTGTGTTCTACTGCAGCTTCCCAGAGTGTTCTAAAGAACAACTAGAGTGCTAACAGCCTTACTTATGACAAAAGTATGGCACACCTGAAGCCATCTTGATTGGAATAAACTGGTAACACTTAAAACATTTAATTTAAAAAGGAACAAAATGATGGGGTTCATTTTGTCATAGAAATTATGGTTAGTGCTGTAGAAAGAAAAATTAGGACATGTTTCAAGTGTGATCTCAAATATCTTCCTGTTATATTTCAACAGGAGCAGCCTGTCAGTTGATGCCTTTGTGTTCTACTGCAGCTTCCCAGAGTGTTCTAAAGAACAACTAGAGCGCTAACAGTCTTACTTATGACAAAATTATGGCACACGTGAAGCCATCTTGATTGGAATAAACTGGTAACTCTTAAAACATTTAATTTAAAAAGGAACAAAATGAGGGGGTTCATTTTGTCATAGAAATTATGGTTAGTGCTGTAGAAAGAAAAATTAGGACATGTTTTAAGTGAGATCTCAAATATCTTCCTGTTATATTTCAACAGGAGCAGCCTGTCAGTTGATGCCTTTGTGTTCTAATGCAGCTTCCCAGAGTGTTCTAAAGAACAACTAGAGCGCTAACAGTCTTACTTATGACAAAAGTATGGCACACCTGAAGCCATCTTGATTGGAATAAACTGGTAACACTTAAAACATTTAATTTAAAAGGGAACAAAATGAGGGGGTTCATTTTGCCATAGAAATTATGGTTAGTGCTGCATAAAGAAAATTTAGGGCATATTTTAAGTGAGATCTCAAATCCTCTTCTATTTCATTAGAAAATTCTGACATGCAGACTGAAACAATCACTTTCAATACCAGCAGTAGACTTCCAGTTAACTCCCTGGTGAGCAGTAGATTTACTACAGTGATCTAATGAACAACTAGAGTGCTAACATTCTGAATTTATGGCAAATGTGTGACACATCTGAATGCCTTCTTGATGGAATCAAAGTAAAAAACTGAAAGCATTTCCTACTGAGGAGACTGCAGTAAATGACGAAATTAGGAAACTTCATAACAAATAAGTCTCCCAAGATGACCACCAGAGAAAAAAGAGCCCAAATGTAGCACAAATATCACCCAGATGTAGCCCACATATAGCCCAATGACAGAAGTGTGCAAAACACTTTTTATTTTTATTTTTTCTGCAGTTTTATATAGTGCAAACTGGTCAGGTATTGGAGCGTTACATCTTACTTGGACCCCTTATTGCGTATTTTGCACGAAGTACATGAGATTGATCTTGCGAAACATTGAACTTTACGATTCTGTTAACCTGAAGTTGCTCTGAACCGGGCTTTGTAACACCCGTTTTTACCTACTGGTTTTAATTAATTCTCACTGTATTGTATTAGGAAAGAGGATTTACTGTTTTTATGTACACTTTTATGATCTATGTTTCTAAATCAGATCAAATAAAGTTTAATGAATTCTATGGCAGGACGGAGGTGAGGATTATGCATATCTTTCCTCACTTTATTTGCATAGCAGTTCAAAGAAAACGTAACACAACAATCATTAAACAAAAGACTACACAACCCATGAACCATTAGGGGGTAGTCTCCAAGGCAACTATAGTCCAATCATATCACAGTCCATCGTATATAATTCCGTGACGTCCCTTCCGCTTCCTCTTTCTTCACTGCTCGTCAGTTAAGTGCATTCCTTACATTCTTGGCTTAATCTGACGTTGTTGCTGTTTGTATAGCGGTTTCTTGTGCACGTTATTAGCATTATTGCCTTGGTATTGTTTCATATTGCCTGCGCAGCAGGCTCTTGCCCGAGCGCGTTCTCCCCCTCGCAGTTTCTCCCGCTGTGTGCTCTGCGCGCGAAGAGATCCTGTCAGGCGCGTCTGGTCCGAGCGAGGCAGCTCCGTCGAGCGCTCCCGCTGGTCTTTACGCACGTTTGGGAATCCGGTCACTCCTTTAGTGTCTTTTTGATTCCCGACCAACCCTCGCCTAATTTTGATACCACTACGCGGTGATTTCCCCACACGGCCACGTTAGTGACCAGCGCCACCTGGTGGTGGTATTTGGTATTGCGCCTCAGTCTATTCTTATAACAGCTTCGGGGAAAGCCCAGCTGTTGGAGCACCGGCGAGGGGGCTGTCTTAAGGATTTTAAGGGCATTTGTTCTGTGCTCACACCCTCTGCTATCATGTCTTCTCCAGAAGACCATTTTTACTCCTCCTACCAGGAAGTGGAGGAGGAATGGCCCCCAACTTCTCCCTCCAGCAGTGGACCAAGCCCTCTCTCTGGCTATTTCTAGGGCGCTGGCTCCTCTTAGGGATCAGGTTGATAAGCTGGCGAAAAGCATCCCTGGGGTGTTCAGTGACCCAGATCTGGTGGTGGTGGGTCCAAGTAGCTCCCAGATGGGGAATAAAATGGCCGTTAAGCATAACGCAGGGCACTTGGAAGGATTTGATAAACTTACGGAGACCTTCCTCAAGAGTGTGCGAATGCTAAAACATGCACCCTGCCGGGAGGAGGAGGGGCCCGGAGAAAATTGCGACACTGTCACCACTATTGTAGACCCCGATGGCGGGTTTCCCTTAGAGGGAGAGGGTGTATCGGAGGACGATTTCTCCTCCGATGAGGATAAGGACTCGGGGCGTCCCTGACATCCAGAGTCCCACTCCTCTCAGTCCCCGGTTGGGGATGGGGTCCACTCGGACATGTTCGAGCCTACCCAAATTTACCATCCTAGGTCGGCAGAGTGGACACTTGACGCCAAAGTGGCAGAGTATGTGGTGGGGAAAATCCATCAACCCCTTGAAAGGGAGGTCAGGAATAGGATGAGGGGAGAATGCCCCAGGCCCTCACTGAAGGGGAAGGTGGCACACACGCCTGAAATTGATGAGAAACTATGTACCTTTTTCTCCAAGTATATGAGGGATCCCAAGAAAGGAATTGATAGGTCTTGGACGTGGTAGGGCCCTTGACCCAAAATATTCAATTGACGGAGCGTTCCAAAGAGTCAGGATCCCCTTTGTCCACGGATATTGTGGCTGGTTGGGCGCACTACCATAAACCCTAAAACACTACACCCTCCACTACCCAAACACCACTGCACTACCCTAAACCCTAAAACACTACCCCCAGCATGACACCCTACACTACCCCAACATAACTGCACTACCCTAAAACACTACCACCAGCACAACTCCCTACACTACCCAAACACCACTGCACTACCCTAAACCCTAAAACACTACCCCCAGCATGACTCCCTACACTACCCAAACACCACTGCACTACACTAAACCCTAAATATACCCCCAGCATGACCTCCCACACTACACAAACACCACTGCACTACCCTAAACCCTAAAACACTACCCCCAGCACGACCCCCTACACTACCCAAACACCACTGCACTACCATAAACCCTAAAACACTAACCCCAGCATGACCCCCTACACTACCCAAACACCACTGCACTACCCTACACCCTAAAGCACGACCCCCTACACTACACAAACATGACTGCACTAATCTAAACCCTAAAACACTACCCACAGCATGACCCCTTCACTACACAAACACCACTGCACTGCCATAAACCCTAAAACACTACCCCCAGCACAACCCCTACACTACACAAACACCACTGCACTACCCTAAACCCTAAAACACTACCCCAGCACGACTCCCTACACTACCCAAACACAACTGCACTACCCTAAACCCTAAATCTACCCCCAGCATGACCCCCTACACTACCCAAACACCACTGCACTACCCTAAACCATAAAACACTACCCCCAGCATGACCCCCTACACTACACAAACACCACTGCACTACCCTAAACCCTAAAACACTACCACCAGCATGACCCCCTACACTACTCAAACACTACTGCACTACCCTAAACCCTAAAACACTACCCCAGCACGACCCCCTACACTACCCATATACCACTCCACTACCCTAAACCCTAAAACACTACCCCCAGCACGACCCCCTACACTACTGCACTACCCTAAACCCTAAAACACTACCCCCAGCACGACCCCCTACACTACCCAAACACCACTGCACTACCCTAAACTCTAAAACACTACCCCCAGCACGACCCCCTACACCACCCAAACACCACTGCACTACCCTAAACCCTAGAAAAGAAACCCCCACCCCATGCCCAATCCCCCTTACCTCTCACTCCTCATGGTTCCTCTCTCCTCGTGGTTCCTGCTTCACGTCATCTCTGAGGGGCGGTGCACGTCGTTGTGAGGAAACGGAACAGCCTCTGTTTTCTTACAACAACATGGATCGTCTACATGTTTTTTAGAACGCATGGTCATTGACCATACATACCTTTACAACAAAATTTGTTGTAAAGGCATGTGTGGTAAATGACCATGCGTTCTAAAAAAATGCGTAGTAATGACTTCATGATGTACAACGCATGCGTGGTAATGCATGCGTTGTAATGGTATCGCAAAGTAAAAAAGTCGTTGTAACGGCTGTTTAGCGATCGAAGCTGGCCCCTGTTCTTCAGTGAGACATTTATTTGATTAATTAGGAGGAAGGAATGTGGTTTTTTACCGAAAAGTGCATTCCCGGCTGTTGTATTGTGAAAGTGTCCGCGTGGCCTGGTTTCACTTCCGGTGAGAGAGTGGAAGAGTCTGTTTGGATCTAAAGGAGTTCTGTTGTTGGACGGGGCCAGCGCGACATGTCATCAGAAAACATAGCTAATGGAAAGCGTTCTCCCTGAAGTGTGGAGCAGTGCCATGAGAGGTCAACGAGTGTGCGTCCCACCGCAGAATGACCGTACCGCGTGACCCATGTGCCGCCTCCAGGGTACGGGAGGCAGAAGCGGCATCGCAGGTCCTCTTGAAGACCATTGTAGCACTAATTCTACATTTTGGTACTAGGGCATTTTAACTTCGTTGTTCCTGCCAGATACAAAGAGAAGATCCTGTGTTATTCAGTTCCCTTGTTACCTTTTTTGTGGGTTGTGGTGCTTGTCACTTCGCTGCCCCGCCGGTGCACACAACTGGGCACCCCACCTCATGTGCCATCTGCAGGGCCTCTGCCCTCGGATCACTGGTTTCGGTTTCTGGAGTGGCAACATAAACTGTTGCTCCCAAAGGACTAGCCTGAACACTTAGGTGACTATCCCCTGCACCAGCATTCCACGGAAATTCTTTCCTAGCTCTCCCACGTCAACGAGCACGGCTCCGCTCGCGACACCGTATGACGTCATCGGAGCCATAAGAGGACCTCGTCGGCGTGCTGACGTCAGTTCCACCCATTTTTTCCGTGCCACCGAGGCAAACAGGGGACCGAGACATTTTCACATGTATACATAGTATAATAAATATATATATATTCACTGAAAAAACCATAGGTTTCAGGCTCGTTATAGTTAGAAATTAGCATTTAAAAAACCTTAGAAATTCACTGAAAAAACCATAGGTTTTAGGCACGTTATAGTTAGAAATTAACATTTAAAAAACCTTAGAAATTCACTGAAAAAACCATAGGTTTCAGGGGCGTTATAGTTAGTTGGACATTTCACTCGTACAAAACCATAGAAATTCCCCCGTTATAATTAGTTCAGTTAACTATAACTCGCGCGCGCAATGCACTGCTGATGACGTCACATATTACATCACTCATGACATGGTCAGTGACATCACTCATGACATCACTGATGACATCTCAAACGACATCACTGATGACATCACTGATGACATCATCCAGTGAATGTGTGTTTTTCTGAAAATTAAATATGTTTTATATATGTATATCTCAAGGTCGATGGAAGAATAAATGGGTATATCAGTGAGTAATGTTTAAATATGAAAATATCTGTATCAGTCTCTCACTTTGTGTATAAGTGGCTGCATGGGTTGGTGAGTAGCTACATGAGTGTCTATATGGGTTATTAGTTGGTTTTTTGAGTATCAGTATGAGTGTCTGAGTGTCTGTATGGTTCGGTGGGGGGTATTACTTAGTGCATAGATGCATGAATGAGTGACTCACTGTTTGTATGTGTTGAAGACAGCATGTGTGCAGGACTGTATAGGTGGATGAGTATGTGTATGGGTGTGTTAGTGAGTGAATGACTGTCTCAATAGTGTCTTTATGAGTAACTACATATGTTTTAAACTAGTATATGTGAGTATTGGTGTATATAAGTGAGTATATGTGAGAGTGAGAGATTGGAAGAGTTCCTGTACAAATAAGTAGGTGTTTCTATAAGTGATTGTTTAAGAGAGTAAGTATGTGTAAGTTTCTGTAGAAGTAAGTGTGGTAGTGTGTGTATAACTGTATATGCAAGTAAATGGATGTTTGATACTTTGTTTGCATGTGTGACTATGTGTGTGAGTAACTCTATGGATGAGTGGCGGTGTGTAACAGGATGTATAGGTGTATGAGTACATATGATGAGTGAGTACATGTATGAGTGACTGTATAGGGACTATTGGTGAATGAGTGGATGTGTGTGTAGATCTTGGAATTACTGAATAGGTGTGTTGTAACTGGTATTGGTATGTCCATTGTTTTGAAAATGTTAGTTTGTATTTTTGAGTGTGTGTATCAAAGGTTATATTAGGGTGAGAGGAGGTCTGCCACTCTATCACAAGGATGATGTCATCAGTGATGTCATTTGAGATGTCATCATTGATGTCATGAGTGATGTCACTGACCATGTCATGAGTGATGTAATATGTGACGTCATCAGCAGTGCATTGCGGGCGCGTGAGTTATAGTTAGCTGAACTAACTATAACGGGGGAACTTCTATGGTTTTGTACGAGTGAAATGTCCAACTAACTATAACGCCCCTGAAACCTATGGTTTTTTCAGTGAATTTCTAAGGTTTTTAAAATGCTAATTTCTAACTATAACGTGCCTGAAACCTATGGTTTTTTCAGTGAATATATATATATATATATATATATATATATTCACTGAAAAAACCATAAGGTTTTAGGGACAGTTATAGTTAGTTGGACATTGCACTCGTACAAAACCCGTGAAATTCCCCGTTATAGTTAGTTCAGGTAACTATAACTCGCGCCCCCGCAATGCACTGCTGATGATGTCACATATTACATCACTCATGACATGGTCAGTGACATCACTGATGACATCACTGATGACATCTCAAATGACATCACTGATGACATCATCCAGTGACTGTGTGTTTCTGTAAAGTTTAAATATTTTTAATATATATAGGGAAAGGCGTATTGAAGAATGAGTGGGTGTATAAGTGTCTGTATGGATGATTTAGTAGGTGCGTGACTAACTCGATAAGTGAGTGATTAAACGTATCTTACTGAATGCATGGGTTAGTGACTAAACTGGGTGAATGTCTGTATCCGTCTGTTTGTTGCTGTGTAAGTGGTGCATGGGTTTGTGAATAGCTACATGAGTGTCTATATGAGTTATTGATTGGTTGTCTGAGTATCTGTATGGGTGCCTGAGTGTTTGTGTGGGTGGGGTGTGTGCGACTCTGTGCATAGATGTGTGAGTGGGTGATTCACTGGGTGGATGGTTTCAAGAGTGCATCTGTGATAGACTGTATGGGTGGGTAAGTGTGTGTAAGAGTGTGTTAGTGAGTGAATGTATGTCCCAGTGGTACATGTGTGAGTAACTACATATGTGAAAGGCAGTATATATGTGTGTTGGAGTATATAAATAGCTACAAGCGAGAGTGTGTGATTGTGAGAGTGACTGTATGGATGAGTGTGTGCTTGTATCAGTGATTGTATAAGAGCGTAAGAATGTGCTAGTATTTGTATGAGTAAGTGAGCTGGTGTGTGTATAACTGTATAGGTGAGTAAATGGCAGTGTGTTTAATTATTTGCATGACTGACTAGGTGTGTGAGTACCTCTATGGATGAGTGGCGGTGTTTGAGTGTCTATATAGGAGTATGAGTGCATATGATAGTCCTGTACTGAGTGACCATAAGTATGAGTGACTGTACGGGTGAGTGAGTGGATGTGTGTGTGTAGACCTAAGAATCAGTGAGTGGGTATGTAGTTATTGGTGTTGGAGTGTCTATGGTTTTGAGAATGGCAGTCTGTAATTTAGAGTGGGTGTATCAAAGGTTATATTAGGGTGTGAGGAGGTGCATTAAATTCTCACATGGATGATGTCATCAGTGATGTCATTTGAGATGTCATCAGTGATGTCATCAGTGATGTCACTGACCATGTCATGAGTGATGTAATATGTGACGTCATCAGCAGTGCATTGCTGGGGCGCGAGTTATAGTTACCTGAACTAACTATAACAGGGGAATTTCACAGGTTTTGTACGAGTGCAATGTCCAACTAACTATAACTGTCCCTAAAACCTTATGGTTTTTTCAGTGAATTTCTAAGGTTTTTTAAATGCTAATTTCTAACTATAACGTGCCTGAAACCTATGGTTTTTTCAGTGAATTTCAAAGGTTTTTTAAATGCTAATTCCTAACTATAACGTGTCTGAAACCTATGGTTTTTCAGTGAATTTCAAAGGTTTTTTAAATGCTAATTCCTAACTATAACGTGTCTGAATTTTTAAATGTATTAAATGTTATATTTATTTTTTTGATACTGATTTACAACATTTTTTTAAACTATTTATTTTTAGATATTTTATTTTTTAAATTACATTGTAATTACGTTATACATTACATTACAATATATACTTTCTCAGAATGAATTACTTTAGTTTAAATACTTTGCAAATAGGCAATAGACTTTTAAGTACAGTAGTTACAGTTGTTGCAATGGGCAACACAATTTCAAAAACAAAGCAACATTGAGCTCAATGTGAATTTCTAGTTAAATGCAATTAGTTACTTTATGGATTACTTTTATAACCACAGGACTGGATCCTAGATTCAGTCCTGGGACATCTCCTGTAAATAGTTGAGTAAAAGCGTTTTGGTTACAGTAGTGATTTTTAAGGAATATTATTGTATTTTAAAAGTTGACACTTAGAAACTTTTTCATATAGAATCACCAATGTTATCCTATGGGAGGAAATTCACTTAGCAGGTAAGTAGTGTTATCGTTACTTTTTCTTACTCAGTGGTGGATCCTGGAACCAGCACTGGTGCATCTCCTGTAAACAGTTGAAAGAATGCGTTTAAGTCACACATGCGATTTTTAAGGAATATTTGTAGTTTGTGAAAATCGACACTTTGAAACTTTTCTGCTGAAAACCAGACAATGGATTCCTATGGAAGGAAATTCAAGTTACTGGTAAGTACGGTTAGAATTACTTTTCAGGGTCAGTGCTGGGCTAAAAGATGCAGCACTGGGTTCTCTCCTGATAACAGGTGAGTAAATCGGAATTCATAGTTCGGCTGATTTTAGAGAAATATTATAAAGTTCCAAAACTCCACACTTAGAAGAATTTCCAAGTGAAACCAGTCAATGTTAGCCTATGGAAGGAAATTCAAGTTACTGTTAAGTATGGTTAGAATTACTTTTCAGGGTCAGTGCTGGGCTAAAAGATGCAGCACTGGGTTCTCTCCTGATAACAGGTGAGTAAATCGGAATTCGTATTTCGTCTGATTTTAGAGGAATATTTGTATGTTTCAAAAATCGACACCTAGAAACTTTTTCAGCAAAAAGTAGGCAATGATATCCTATGGAAGGAAATTCAAGTTACTGGTAAGGACGGTTAAAATTACTTTTCAGGATCAGTACTGGGCTGAAAGATGCAGCAGTGAGGTCTCTCCTGATAACAGGTGAGTAAATCAGAATTCGTATTTTGGCTGATTTTAGAGGAATATTATAAAGTTCCAAAACTCCACACTTAGAAGAATTTCCAAGTGAAACCAGTCAATGTTAGCCTATGGAAGGAAATTCAAGTTACTGTTAAGTACGGTTAGAATTACTTTTCAGGGTCAGTGCTGGGCTGAAAGATGCAGCACTGGGTTCTCTCCTGATAACAGGTGAGTAAATCAGAATTCGTATTTCGTCTGATTTTAGAGGAATATTTGTATGTTTCAAAAATCGACACTTAGAAACTTTTTCAGCAAAAAGCAGGCAATGATATCCTATGGAAGGAAATTCAAGTTACTGGTAAGTACGGTTAAAATTACTTTTCAGGATCAGTACTGGGCTGAAAGATGCAGCACTGAGGTCTCTCCTGATAACAGGTGAGTAAATCGGAATTCGTATTTCGGCTGATTTTAGAGGAATATTATAAAGTTCCAAAACTCCACACTTAGAAGAATTTCCAAGTGAAACCAGTCAATGTTAGCCTATGGAAGGAAATTCAAGTTACTGGTAAGTACGGTTAGAATTACTTTTCAGGATCAGTACTGGGCTCAAAGATGCAGCAATGAGGTCTCTCCTGATAACAGGTGAGTAAATCGGAATTCGTAGTTCGGCTGATTTTAGAGGAATATTTGCACAATGGTGAAGGAAGTGGGTGGGGCCTAAGGTGACATGTCTGCAAACACGCCCTGTGGCGCGTTTTAAGTTGTACAATTAATTCCTCCTCAATCCTGAGGGCCCCTAGGGGCCAACTAGCCCACCAGGTACCTCCAGTATGAGCCAGGGGGCTGCGTTGCAGAGAGGTGTTCAGAGGCCACGCCACTTTTTACAACACTCTGTAACGCAGCTCCGTGGCGCTTACTGGAGGTACCTGGTGGGCTAGTTGGCCCCTAGGGACCCTCAGCATTGAAAAGGAATTTATTCCCCATCTTAAAACGCGCCACAGGGCCTGTTTGCACACATGTCACCTGAAGCCCCGCCCCTCCCTTCACCACTGTGCAAACGCGCCCCGTGGCGCGTTTTAAGTTGGGGGATTAAGTCCCCTTGAATCCTGAGGGTCCCTGGAGTCCAACTAGCCCACCATATACCTCCAAAAGCGCCACAGAGCTGCGTTGCAGAGAGGTGTAAAAGGGCGTGGCCTCTGTACACGTCTCTGCAACGCAGCCCCTGGCGCATACTGGAGGTTCCTGGTGGGCTAGTTGGCCCCCAGGGACCCCCAGTATTCAAGGGGAATTCGTTCCCCCTCTGCAAACGCGCCAGGGGGCGCGTTTGCAGAGTACTGAGGAGGGGGGCGGGGCCTCCGGCACGATGCTGATCGTTTTTTTTTTCTAGTTTTTTTTTAATGGGAGGGGGGCTGTGTGGCCCCCCTTCCCTTGCCCACTTTTGGCCCCGGGGACCCCATCCCCCGGGGCCTGAGCATTTTCTTTTCTTTTTTAAATTTAAAAAAAAAAAAAACGGGAAGGGGGCCGCGTGGCCCCCCTTCCCTGGGCCTGTATTGGCCCCGGGGACCCCATCCCCCGGGGCATGGCCTTGATTTTTTTAATTTTTTTATTTGGAGGGGGGCTGCGTGGCCATTTAAGGCCCTGGGGACCCCATCCCCCGGGGCCGGCCTTGCACTTTTTTTTATTTTTTATAATTTGGGGAGGGGGGCTGCGTGGCCCCCCTCCCTGGCCACTTATGGCCCCGTGGACCCCATCCCCCGGGGCCTGGCCTCTGGTTGGGGACTGTGGAGGGGTCCCCAATCCCCCCACAGTCCCAGCCGGCTCCCCGCCTCCTGCGCGAGCCGGCATTGCTTTCCACATGGGGAGCAGCTAACATGCTGCTCCCCATGTGGAAAAGCAATCAGCTTTGGATATTGGAAGCGAGAGCAGGTTTCCTGCTCTCTCTTCCAATATCAAAGCAAGTTTGCAATGACAGGACGGGAGCCGCGAGGCTCCGTCCTGTCATTGCAAACAGCAGTGTCCCGGGGGTAGGCACCCCGGGACACTTCAGGAGCCGGCCCTGGGGGGTGGCGGTCCCCAGGGCCATCACTGGCTCCAGGAGGGGGGCCGCGCGGCCCCCCTCCCCACATCTTCAAAGCCCCGGGGAGGTGGTGGTCCCCGGGGCTTCGGAGGTCCAAAACGGACCCCCATTTTTATTTTTAGTGCCCCGGGAGGTGGCAGTCCCCGGGGCCTGTGGGGGGCTGGAGCCCCCCACACAGGTATAAAATAAAAACAGAAGCCCCGGGGAGGTGGCGGTCCCCGGGGCAGTGGGAGGGCAAAGAGCCCTCCCGCACCATTTTTTGTTAAACCCCCTGGGGGTGGCGGTCCCCGGGGCTTGGGGGGCCCTTAGAGGCCCTCCATACATAAATTTAACCCCCCCCCACCATGCCCCCGGGACTTGGCCCACCCAGGGGCAAATTAACATCGAAGCGCGGGAGACCGCGCTTCCATTTTTTTTTTTTCGGCAGGGTCCGCGCACCCTGAGCGTATCCTGCCGATTTAAAAAAAAAATATATGCTTTTTTTTGCCCATGGGGGTCCTTGTGGGACCCCCTGAGCAGGCCTAGGGGGTTAGGGTGTTTCTACCCTGCCCCCTTTGTGCGCTTTGCGCACTTGTTTCTGTCCCTCGGTTCTACCGAGGGACAAAATGGCTGCCAACACTTCCTGAATCGGAATGTTGACAGCCAGCTGACAGCCAATTAGCATGCAGCTCGTGATCGGGAGGGTACGCGGACCCTACTCGGCCATAGATATATATGTGACTTTACTTGTGAATTTCTCAGGAACTACTGAACGGATTTACACCATTTAAGCAAAAGGCACCAGTCTGAACCAAGGGCTACCTCTTTGCCAAATTTGGTGTAATTCCGTTCAGCAGTTCGGGCTGTAGCTGCGACTAAAGGTTCCTATGGAAAAATGAATGGGGAAAACGCGTTTTGGGACCCCCCTTTTTTCTCGGCCCCCGCTTGACGAATCAACCTGAGACTTTCAGGGTAGGAGCGGAGCAGAGCGCCCCAACAAGTTGTAAATTTTCGCGAAGATTCGTCAACCGGCGCCAACGTTATTTCAAATAGAATGTCGCGGATTTCCTATGGATAATAGGTCCTAACTATAACTATCTACTGGCGACCGCCAGTAGATAACATATATATATATATATATATATATATATATTTTTTTTTTTTTTTGCAGCAATGTGGTTCCTGCCGGAGCGCACAGCAGTGGGTGCAAGCGTGGGGCCGAACCAATGGCCAATTTCAAATTCAATTTTGACAAAGGACGCCGCACTCTGGAATTCAAAATAAGGAAAGTTTTATTTCACAGACCCAGTCTGTCACACCGACGCGTTTCGACCAAAAGGCCTTTCTCACGGTAGGGGGCACTACTGCTCAATCTGTTTTAAACCTTGACCATGTGACTACTACTTCCCAGTGACTTCTGGGACTAGTAGTTCAATAGTACATGTTGTAATTACCCTTGTGACATTATCGTATCTACATCAGAATTAGTAGCGCTGGGATCAAACTGCATTGGGAAATATGGTCATATTCATTATAATAGTGCCAATAGGTATGATGATAAGTACATATATATTACATTTTGTAATGCTTTTCAAATTTGGCTCAGTGTCGTGCACATATTAAATAAACATAATACAATTCATTTTCTGCTCGTGCATTATACAACTTCTGAATTGAGGGTATAGTACCCCAATTAACCTGAAGATTTAACTACAATGTCCGCATTTGATTACTTGGCTTGGACTTGTGATGATCGATTAATTATTTTGTTAAGATGGACATAAAATTCTTCATCAAAGTTCATCCCTTTGGGGTTCTTGGTTCGTAATCTAATAATGTATTTTGATTCAAGTTGTCGGAGTTTCTTCTTTCTGTCCCCCATCCTTTCATGTTTTTCCACCATATCAAGGCCAAAGAATGTCATGTTGCGCCATTCGCCATTTTGACAGGTGATCATGTGTTTGGCAGTTGCGTACATTTGGTCCTTGTTTTTGACTGCCCTGATGTGTTCTAGAATTCGCTTTTTTAATGTGCAAATTGTGCTTCCTATATACATCTTGCCGCAATTACATTGGATGACATAAACCACATATTGGGAGGTACACGTTATTCTTTGATTTATAAGAATGAGTCTTCCTTCGGGATCCCTGATGTTGTTTTTGTTCACCCTGATTTTGCATGCTTTGCAATTGTTACATCGTTTGAATCCAGTCTGTTGAGCTTCAAGCCAATTTTTACTCTTGGGTTCGGATTTGAAATGGCTGCATATAATCATGTCTTTAATGGATTGCGCTTTCCTATATGTGATTTGTGGTCTCTCACCAATAATTCTGCCCAGTTCCTGATCTTGTTGTAGCATCGGCCAATATTTCTGAATGCTTTGTCTGATCTTATGTGCCTCTTTGTTGTAGGACAGTATGAGTCTTGGAGCCACTTGTGGATTGTCCATCTTGGAATTATCTTGAGTTGTATCTACTTTTTTGTCTTTCCTGATTAGTGTTTCAATTCGTGTGATTGATTTAGCTTTTTCAAACTGGAATTGAGATCTCTCTCTATGTATCCTCTTTTTTTCAATCTTTTTGCACAATTGAGAATTTGTCTGTCAGCTTCTTCTTCTTGTGAACAGTTCCGTCGCATT
Organism: Calotriton arnoldi; assembly: GCA_963921515.1. NCBI lineage: Eukaryota > Metazoa > Chordata > Amphibia > Caudata > Salamandridae > Calotriton > Calotriton arnoldi. Next base: position 124,277 of record CAWUFW010020500.1, read on the forward strand.
CTTAAAAATTCTCCAAATGGAATACTTTTCAGTAAGGATTTTGGATGAAAACTATCTGCGTGAAGAACGCTATTGGTAGCAGTTTTCTTTCTGAAGAGAGTTGTTTGTATATGTCCATTCTCAATAAAAACTGTAATGTCCAGAAAGTTTATCTTCTGACGACTGGTTTTGCAGGTAAAACTGAGGCCAATATCATTGTTATTCAAACTATGAAAGTAGTTCATGAATTCATCCTTTTTCCCATCCCAAATTATAAAAAGATCGTCGATGTATCGAACCCATAATATGATCTTGTTCAGTGCTGCAGTTTTGTTCGTGCCCCAAGCTATTTCCTTCTCCCACCAACCCATGGTGAGATTTGCATAATTCGGGGAGAAGGAAATGCCCATTGCACAGCCACAAAGTTGGTGATACATCTCTTGATCAAAAAGGAAGATATTATTGATGAGACACATTTCAATCATAGTTAGGAGCATGGCTGAATGCTCCAATTCTTTGATATTGCGTTGTTTCAGGAAATATGCACAAGCATTAAGACCTACAGAATGTTCAATAGAAGTGTATAAAGAATTTACATCAATTGTTGCCATAATGTATGATGGATTCCATTCTGTGTTAGCTAATATGCGCAGAAAATCCCCCGTGTCTTGAATGTAGGAATTAAGATTTTTCACCATTGGGGCCAAATAGTGATCCACATAAGATGACATATTTTCATATAAAGCATCACAAGATGATACAATTGGTCTTCCGGGGGATTAATTAGAGTTTTGTGAACCTTCGGTAGGAAGTATATAGTTGGAATGGTGGGGTTTTCTTTAAGCAGAAATTGGTATTCTTCCATGCTGATTAAATTGTGATTGAGCCATTCCTCCAGGTTAGTTTTCAACTCCTGAATCATTCTATAGATTGGATTGCTAGCTACTTTTTCATATTTAGTAGAATCATGTAGTTGGCGGTATGCCTCTGCTTTATAATCATCGATATTCTGGATGACGATATTACCGCCCTTGTCCGCTGATTTGATTATTATTTTTGTATTATTGGCAAGGGTTCTGATTGACTCCTTTTCTGCCCTAGAAGTGTTTTCCCTATGTTTTTGATTTCTTGTTTTTTCCATTTTATCAATTTCATACATCACTGATTCAGAGAACAAATCAATCTTGTTGCCCGGTGATAATTGGGGGCAATATTTGGATTTTTTAGTCAAACCACTACTTTTATGTTGTTTGGTGTCCATTTCAAGGTTTTGAAGCATTTGCATTTCAGAAATGTCGTCATCTTCCAATTCATTTGCTAGGTCATATAGAGTTTTCAAATGTGGAATTTCCTCAATTGTTAGGCAAGTGTTGTTCATTGCCTGTTGATTTTCTATTTCATTTGTACCATCCTCCGAATTGAATTGTTGTGCAAGCAATTGTTTTGTTGCATGTATTTTAGTTAGTTTCAACTTCCTTACGTATTTGTAAATATCAATTTTTGTGTTGGTATAGTTGAAATGTTGCTGAGGACAAAATGATAGACCTTTATTGAGTATCTTACGCTCTGTTACTGTTGGTGTGTAATCCGATAAGTTGATGATTAGATCGTCATCCACTACTTGTTCTTTGTTCTGTTCCTCAATGGATATTGTCGTCTTGTGCTTTGATCTTCGGGTTTTCCTTTTGCTTCTAAAGACCTTGTATTGCCTCTTCCATATCCTCTGCCTCTGCCTTGTCCCTGGTTTCTTGTTAGATTTTGATCCAAGTGGACAAGGCGCATTTCTTCTAAAAAAGTAATGTTACTAGGGTTGCTTTCTCCCAAAGATGTTTCATTTTCACTGCCACTTATGTCCGATTCACTTCCAGTTCCTGTTCCTGTACCGATTTTTAGGGTTTTGGATGCAAGATTGCTTTTTAATACATCAAAACGTTTCGCAAACGTAAGTATCCGTCCTTGTTTATAATCAGCTTCATCTCTGCTGAATTTTCTTGCTTTCCGTTGTTGTATTTCATTCTCATACTTTTCTAATTTGTCATCCATTTCCTTGCGCATTTTATTTGTTTCATCTTTGTCATGTTTGCTTATTTCAATCTCTAGATCTTTGATTGTTGTGTGAATTACTTCCAAATCTTTTTCCTCATATTTTATAAGGATCCTCATCATATTTTTACTGCATTCTGTATTGTTAGCACCCCATTCCTCAAACATTTCCGTACGTGTATCAGGATGTGTGGGTATTGTGAATATTCTCAATCCGCGTGGTATTCTATCCACTGTAAGATATTGTTGTAAAGCCAGAACCTCCCAGCTCTTACTTATTTCTTTCCTATATTGTTTTTCGATTTGGAAAAAAGTTGTTTTAAATTCGGTTCCACATTATTCCCCAGTTGTGTTGGCGTGCTAATAGCTATTCCCTCCTGGTTGCCGGTTTGAAACATTGTAGCGCTGATTTGTATGCGTTTGGCTTTACGTGCTTCCATTATTATGTTGATAATTGTTTCCAATGCTAAAGTTGAAAAATATCCCTGTTATGCGCTTATTTTGCCGTATTTGTATTCTGGTAATGTCTGTAAGCAATCAACTGAATATATGAATTCCCCCTTTAAAGTGGTCGGAGCTCGGAATACGGCTAAATTATCTGTAGCGATATTCCGCTCCGTCTTTTGCCACAACAAGTCGCTTCGATGAGAAAAATGCCGGTACAGTCAACGTTTTTTTGTGTATTGTTGCACTCACCCTTGGGGAGACTCCTGTATGGTAGGGGCTCTCTGCTCCTTCCTCCAGCGCTCTACCCGGTGTGCTTCCACAGTTGGAAAATGGCTTTCTCGGCGTTCTCGGCGTTCTCAGTCGGGCGCTTCCGGCGTGTTCAATTTTGCAGCAATGTGGTTCCTGCCGGAGCGCACAGCAGCGGGTGCAAGCGTGGGGCCGAACCAATGGCCAATTTCAAATTCAATTTTGACAAAGGACGCCGCACTCTGGAATTCAAAATAAGGAAAGTTTTATTTCACAGACCCAGTCTGTCACACCGACGCGTTTCGGCCAAAAGGCCTTTCTCACGGTAGGGGGCACTACTGCTCAATCTGTTTTAAACCTTGACCATGTGACTACTACTTCCCAGTGACTTCTGGGACTAGTAGTTCAATAGTACATGTTGTAATTACCCTTGTGACATTATCGTATCTACATCAGAATTAGTAGCGCTGGGATCAAACTGCATTGGGAAATATGGTCATATTCATTATAATAGTGCCCATAGGTATGATGATAAGTACATATATATTACATTTTGTAATGCTTTTCAAATTTGGCTCAGTGTCGTGCACATATTAAATAAACGTAATACAATTCATTTTCTGCTCGTGCATTATACAACTTCTTGTTTTCAAAACTAATGGGGCGCTTCAGTCAGCTCCTATCTTGAAAGTTTTGGGGTGCTCCATCAAGCGGGGGCCAAGAAAAAAGCCGGGTCCCAAAATGCATTTTCTCCATGTTAATTTACACAGGAAACTTTAGACAAACCTACAGCCCGAACTGCTGAACGGAATTACACCAAATTTGGCAAAAATGTAGGTCTTGGTCCAGAAAGCGTGCTTTTTTTAAATGGTGTAAATCCGTTCAGTAGTTGCTGAGAAATTCAAAAAATAAAAATATTGATATCTGAGCACCGAGGAGGAGTCACGATTCCTCCCGAGCACGAGCTGACTTCTGATTGGCTGCCAACACTCTAAACCAGGAGTGGACTTCATCCCCCGAGCAGCAGTGCACCAGGAGCTGCGTTTGCAGAGTGGTGTAAAAAGGGGGCCTGGCCTTTGAGCACTCTCAGCAATCCAGCTGTATGGAGCTTACTGGATGTAACAGGAGGGCTAGTTGGCCCCCAGGGACCCTCAGGAGGCATGGGGACTTCATCCCCCAACAAAGAGCGCGCCAGGAGGTGCGTTTGCAGAGTGGTGGAGAAAGGGGGCGTGGCCTGTGTCCACCTCTCAGCAATCCCACTGTGTGGGGCTTACTGGAGGTAAGGGGTACATTAGTTGGCCCCTAAGGACCCCTAGCAGCGAAGAGAACTTCAATACCCCTCCAAGAGCGCACCAGGGAGCGCATTTGTAGAGTGGTGGGCAAAGGGGGGGGTGGCCTGCTATGAGAATTTAGCAATCCTGCTGTGTGGGACTTACTGGAGGTAATAGGAGGGGTAGTTGGCCCCCAGGATGTCCTTGGGGGCCAACTACCCCTCTTGTTTCCTCCAGTAAGTCCCACACAGTGGGATTGCTAAAACGTCTTCGGAGGCCATGCCCCCCTTTCTCCACCACTCTGCAAATGCGACTCCTGGCAGACTACGGGATGGGGGATGAAGTCCAATTTACTCCTGAGGGACTTTGGGGGCCAAGAAGCCCTTCTGGTACCACCTGTAAGTCCTACGCAGTGGAATTCCTGAGCCCTGGTCGGAGGCCCAGCACCCTTTCTCCACCACTCTGCAAACGCGACTACTACTTAAAGAAATGTTTGCAATGTAATAGGTTTTACATTTGCGAGAGTTAGAGCTATTGGAGTTGTAAATGTAAAAGTTTTTTAATAATGTTTTTTGTAGTGGAGTGGATGTACGTTATGTGTAGTGGAATTATGTGGCATGTTGTGCAGTGAAATTATGTGGATAGAAAGTATGTGGTATTTAGTGTATAGGAATTATATAGAGTGGGATTATGTGTTATGGAGAGTAATTATGTGGTAAGGTAGTCTGTGTTGTGGAGTGGTAACCTCAGGTTTAGTCTTCCTCGTTTCCATAGAAGCTCAACTATGAACTCAGTGAGACAAAAAAAGAAGGAATCACTGAGGAGCACTTGTGGACCTAGTCAGAGGTATGAGCAGGGCCACTGGAATTATGCGACTATTTGGCTGCACCGACTTTAACACAATTATACATTTTCTGCATTAGCCAAATAATTCATCATCTGCTCCCTAATCTGCAGATTTGAACAAAAAAAGCCTTGTTTCTAGCTCAAATGGCTCAAACGTTACCAAAAATGCAGCGACAAGTGTTACAGCGTAGTGGAAGGCCCTTTGCAAACCTAGAATGGTCACCTGTTACTTATTGCTAAATGTGGGTGTTAAATTGGTACTAATGGTGTGCAAGCCACTCTTGCTTCCTTCTGTGCCTCTCTTGCCTCTTTCTGCATTTCTGTTGCTTCTTTCTGCACATTTCTTTCTTTTTCTGCTCTTCTCTTGCCTCTTTCTGCAAATCTCTTCTATTTTCTGCATCTCTCTTGCCTTTTTCTGTACCCCTCTTACATCTTTCTGCACTCTTTTTGCCTCTTTCTGCACCTCTGCTACTTCTTTCTGCACTTCTCTTCCTTCTTTCTGCACCCCTCTTGCTTCTTTCTGCACCTCACTTGCCTCTTTCAGCACCTCTGTTGCTTTGTTCTGCAGATCTCTTGCCTCTTTCTGCACCTCACTTGCCTCTTTCACCACCTCTGTTGCTCTTTTCTGTAGATCTCTTGCCTCTTTCTGCACCACTCTTTTCTCTTTCTGCACCTCTCTTGCCTCTTTCTGCACCCCTGTTCCCTCTTTCTGCACCTTTCCTGCCTGTTTCTGCACCTCTCTTGCCTCTTTCTGTACCTCTGTTGCCTCTTTCTGCACTTTTCTTGCCTCTTACTACACCCCTTTTGCCTCTTTCTGCAAGTCTGTTGCATCTTTCTGCACTTCTATTGCCTCTTTCTGCACCTCTCTTGCTTCTTTCTGCACCTCACTTACCTCTTTCAGCACCTCTGTTGCTTTTTTCAGCAGATATCTTGCCTCTTTCTGCACCTCACTTGCCCCTTTCAGCACCTCTGTTGCTTTTTTCTGCAGATCTCTTGCCTCTTTCTGCACCACTCTTTTCTCTTTCTGCACCTCTCTTGCCTCTTTCTGCACCCCTGTTCCCTGTTTCTGCACCTTTCCTGCCTGTTTCTGCACCTCTCTTGCCTCTTTCTGTACCTCTGTTGCCACTTTCTGCACTTCTCTTGCTCTTTCTGCACCCTTCGCGCCTCTTTCAGCACCTCTGTTGGTTCTTTATGCACTGCTCTTGCTTCTTTCTGCACCTCACTTGCCTCTTTCTGCACTTCTCTTGCTTCTTTCTACACCTCTGTTGCTTCTTTCAGCAATTCTCTTGCCTCTTTCTGTACTTTTCTTCCTTCTTTCTGTACCCCTCTTACCTCTTTCTGTACCTCTCTTGCCTCTGTGCACCCCCTACCTTTTTCTGCACCCCTCTTGCCTCTTTTTGCACCTCTGTTGGTTCTTTCTGCACTTCTCTTGCTTCTTTCTACACCTCTGTTGCTTCTTTCAGCAATTCTCTTGCCTCTTTCTGCACTTCTCTTACTTCTTTGTGCACCCCTCCTGCCTCTTTCTGTAACTCTCTTGCCTTTTTGTGCACCTCTCCTACCTGTTTCTGCACCCCTCTTGACTCTTTCTGCATCTCTGTTGGTTCTTTCTGCACTGCTCTTGCTTCTTTCTGGACCTCTTTTGCAAATTTCTGCATCCCTCTTGCCTCTTTCTGTACCCCTCTTTCCTCTTCCTGCACCTCTCTTGCCTCTGTCTGCACACAGGTTCCCTCTTTCTGTACCCCTTTTGCCTGTTTCTGCAACTCTCTCGCCTCTTTCTGCAGTTCTCTTGCCCCCTTCTGCACCTCAGTTGCCTCTTTCTGCACCCCTGTTGTCACTTTCTGCACCCCTGTTGTCTCTTTCTGTACTTGTCTTCCCTCTTTCTGCACCTCTCTTGCTTCTTTCTGCACTTCTCTTGATTCTTTCTGCACCCTTCTTCCCATTTTTGCATCCCTCTTGCATCTTTCTGAAGTTCTCTTGCCATTTTCTGCACCTCTCTATCCTCTTTCTGCACCCCACTTGCCTCTTTCTGCACTTCTCTTGCTTCTTTCCACACCTCTGTTGCTTCTTTCAGCAATTCCCTTGCCTCTTTCTGCACTTCTCTTCCTTGTTTCTGCACCTCTCTTGCGTCTTTCTGCACCTCTGTTGCCTCTTTCTGCACCTCACTTGCTTCTTTCTGAACCCCTCTTGCCTCTTTTTGCACCCCTCTTTTCTCTTTCTGCACTTCTCTTGTGTCTTTCTGCACCCCTGTTCCCTGTTTCTGCACCTTTCCTGCCTGTTTCTGCACATCTCTTGCCTCTTTCTGTACCTCTGTTGCCTCTTTCTGCACTTCTCTTGCTCTTTCTGCACCCTTCGCGCCTCTTTCAGCACCTCTGTTGGTTCTTTATGCACTGCTCTTGCTTCTTTCTGCACCACACTTGCCTCTTTCTGCACTTCTCTTGCTTCTTTACACACCTCTGTTGCTTCTTTCAGCAATTCCCTTGCCTCTTTCTGCACTTCTCTTCCTTGTTTCTGCACCTCTCTTGCGTCTTTCTGCACCTCTGTTGCCTCTTTCTGCACTTCTCTTGCTCTTTCTGCACCCTTCGCGCCTCTTTCAGCACCTCTGTTGGTTCTTTATGCACTGCTCTTGCTTCTTTCTGCACCACACTTGCCTCTTTCTGCACTTCTCTTGCTTCTTTCTACACCTCTGTTGCTTCTTTCAGCAATTCTCTTGCCTCTTTCTGCACTTTTCTTCCTTCTTTCTGCACCCCTCTTGCCTCTTTCTGTACCTCTCTTGCCTCTGTGCACCCCCCTACCTTTTTCTGCACCCCTCTTGCCTCTTTTTGCACCTCTGTTGGTTCTTTCTGCACTTCTCTTGCTTCTTTCTACACCTCTGTTGCTTCTTTCAGCAATTCTCTTGCCTCTTTCTGCACTTCTCTTCCTTCTTTGTGCACCCCTCCTGCCTCTTTCTGTAACTCTCTTGCCTCTTTGTGCACCTCTCCTACCTCTTTCTGCACCCCTCTTGCCTCTTTTTGCACCTCTGTTGGTTCTTTCTGCACTGCTCTTGCTTCTTTCTGCACCTTACTTGCCTCTTTCTGCACTTCTCTTGCTTGTTTCTGCACCTCTCTTGTGTCTTTCTGCACCTCTGTTTCCTCTTTCTGAACCTCTCTTGCCTCTTTGTGCACTTTCCTTCTTTCTGCACCCCTCCTGCCTCTTTCTGTACCTCTCTTGCCTCTTTGTGCACCCCTCCTACCTTTTTCTGCACCCCTCTTGCCTCTTTTTGCACCTCTGTTGGTTCTTTCTGCACTGCTCTTGCTTCTTTCTGCACCTCACTTGCCTCTTTCTGCACCCCTGTTCCCTGTTTCTGCACCTTTCCTGCCTGTTTATGCACCTCTCTTGCCTCTTTCTGTACCTCTGAGTTAGAGGTAGTTTTAATCCCCCTGCCCTATTATGTACTAGGGCCTTACAGGGGAGGTCATGCCAATCACAGGGGTACCCCATCCCATAGTGTACCCTAGTGTATGTAGGTGTTTTCACTGTATTCTAAGTGTCTTTCAGCATAGCACTGGCTCGGGGCTTGGTTAGTCAGAGTCAGTTACCACCAGTACCAGTCAGCAAAACGTTGGGTCCACAGGATGACTTTGCAACAAGGCCTCTTTCTGCACCTCTGTTGGTTCTTTCTGCATATCTCTTGCTTCTTTGTGCACTTTTCTTTGTCTTTTTCGACTTCTGTTGCCTCTTTCTGCATTTCTCTTGCTTCTTTCTGCACCTTTCTTCATCTTTCTTCACATGTTCTACCTCTGTAGGCATAGTTAGAAATTAGCACTTAAAAAACCTTTGAAATTCCTTGAAAAAACCATAGGTTTCAGGGACGTTATAGTTAGAAATTAACATTTAAAAAACCTTAGAAATTCACTGAAAAAGCCATCGGTTTCAGGGACGTTATAGTTAGAATTTAGCATTTAAAGAACCTTTGAAATTCACTGAAAAAACATAGGTTTCAGGGACGTTATAGTTAGAAATTAGCATTTAAAAAACCTTTGAAATTCACTGAAAAAACCATAGGTTTCCGGGACGTTACAGTTAGTTGGACATTTCACTTGTACAAAACCAGAGAAATTCGGCCGTTATAGTTTGTTGAGCTAACTATAACTCGCGCCCCCGCAATGCACTGCTGACATATTACATCATTCATGACATGGTCAGTGACATCACTGATGACATCACTGATGACATCTCAAATGACATCACTGATGACATCACATCACTGATGACATCATCCATGTGATAATCTGATGCACCTCCTCACACCCTAATATAACCTTTGATACACCCACTCTAAAATACAGACTACCATTTTCGAAACTATAGACACACCAATACCAGTTACTACATACCCACTCACTGATTCCTAGGTCTACACATACGTCCACTCATTCACCCATACAGTCATTCATACACGCAGTCATTTATCAATACAGCACTACCATTTGCACTCATACACCTATACAGACACTCAGACATTGCCACTAATCCATAGTGTTACTCACACACCTAGTCAGTCATGCAAAGAATCAATCACACTCCCATTTACTCACCTATACAGTTATACACACACCACCTCACTTATTCATAGAGATACTAACACATACTTACTCTCTTATACAGTCACTGATACAAGCACACACTCATCCATACAGCCACTCTCACAATCACTCACTCTCACATATAGTCATTTACATACTCCAACACTCAAATATACTGCCTTTCACATATGTAGTTACTCACGCATGTACCACTGAGACATCCATTTACTCACCAACACACCCATACATACACTCACCCACCCATACAGCCCTTCACAGATGCACGCTTGAACCCATACACCCAGTGAGTCACACACCCCACACCTCAGTACACAAAGGACCTCATTGCCCCACCAGCAGTGCCCCAAGAGGAGAGTTTGCAGAGTGGTGTAAAAAGGGGACTGGCCTCGGACCACCTCTCAGCAATCCCACTGTGTGGGGCTTACTGGAGGTACCTGGTGGGCTAGTTGGCCTCCAGGGACCCTCAGGAATGAAGGGGACTTAATCCCCCAACTTAGAACGCGCCAGGGGGCATGTTTGCAGAGTGGTGCAGGGAGGGGGTGGGGCCTCGGCGATATGCGGCTTTTTTGATTTTTTTGGTTTTTGGAAGGGGGGCTGTGTGGCCCCCCCTTCCCTTTATTTTTTTGGGCCCTGGGGACCCGATCCCCCAGGGCCTGAGCTTTTTTTTTTTTTAAATGGGACGGGGGCCGCGTGGCCCCCCTCCCATGGCCGATTTACGCCCTGGGGACCCCAACCTCCGGGGCATGGCCACATATTTATTCTTTTTTTTTTTAAATAAAAAATTTAAGAAGGGGGGCTGCGCGGCCCCCCTCCTAGGGCCATTATTGGCCCCGGGGACACCATCCCCCGGGGCTGTGCCTCAATCTTTTTTTTTGTTTTAATTTTTAATTAAGGAGGGGGCCGCATGGTCCCCCTCCCCTGGGCTACTTCTGGCCCCGGGGACTCCATCCCCCGGGGCCAGCCCTCAGCATTGGGGACCGTGGGGGGAGCCCCAATGCCCCCATGGTCCCTGCCGGCTCCTCGCCTCCTGCGGGAGCCGGCATTGCTTTTGGGCAAGGGGAGCTGCTAACATGCAGCTCCCCTTGCCCAAAAGCAATTCTGCTTTGCTTCTTGGAAGCAAGAGCAGGTTTCCTGCTCTCGCTTCCAAGAAGCAAAGCAGTGTTTGCTATGGCAGGGCGGGATTTGCGATATCAGGCATTATGTACCTCTCAGATCATGGGGATTTGTTTCCCCTTGGGAATAACAGGTGGACCTGGGAATACCAGGTCCAGTTCTGCATGTTTTTTCTCCTTTCGGGGAAACAATGAACGCCTACATGTAGCCATGTAACACATGCTTGGAGCAAGTGGTAAATGGTTGCAGAGTTTTTCTTTTCCCCATGGAGGGTTTAGTGTAAGGTAGGAGTGGGGCTGCAAAAGAGCAGGTTTCTTTTCACTCAGCGAGGGCAAGTTTCTGCCCCATCCATACTGAAGGATGCGAGAGGGTGGGGGCCAGAAACAGATGCTACCTGTAGCCCCAGCATCTCTGAAGATGTCTCCAACCCTGAGAATTCCAAACATGGAGACACCAGGAATCAAAGAATGGGCTAGAGTGGTATCTCTTCAGGGGTACTGCTCCAGGACACTCGTACCTGGGGCTCAGGGGGATACTTACTTACAATTCACGCAATGAAGCGCAGCAAGCCAGGTTTCTGGGCTGTGTTGCATGAATGGGTAAGAGCTGGAAAAACTCCATATTTACTAAGATATATCCTCTCCAGCTCTCTCCCTGTGCTGGGGTGCTTTAGTGGCTGCCTAGCTTCAACGCAGGCACCCTTGCACCTTGGTGCAAGGGTTCCTGCATTAAAGGCAGGATTGTTTTGTACAGGGAGAGATACCTTCCTGCATAAAATGCTCCTTAAAGGCATTTTTCTCTTTCTATTTGTACTGCATGATGCAGCATGCATGGAAAGAGGAAGTAACAAGGAGAACTAAAAATATTTCTCCTTGCTACGCCTGGTTCAGGTAGGTATAGCATTGTGACGCATTCCAAGATTTACAAGTCTTTGTAAATCTGGGAATGCACCAAAATACATGGGTGGATGCTTGGGAATGACCATTTTACGCCATCCCGATGCAAAGGAACGCAAGGCAGCACTTTGCTCTGCCTTGTATTACTTTGTATTGACTACACCACACAAAGCCATGTAAGGTGACTTTGCATGGCTCAGTAAATGCCAAAAAGGATTTTGCATCAGAGCTGCTTCATAAAAGAAACACAACCCTGACTGATAACCTTGTAAATGTGTTCCTCAGTGTTCAAGGTAAGTATGTATAAATACGCATCGATTACATTTTCTCACCTTCACATCTACGTACCTTGAAGACATGTATATATATTACACTGGAAGCGCAAGAACCAGCATAGTGAAGTTAGGTAAAACTTTTTAATGGGTAAGTTATTTTTGTTTCTTTAATAACTTTGGTGCCATTTAAAGAGTCTGCATGAAGCTTTCCAAAAAAAGTTTGTCCGATTTGGCTTGGTCAATTCAGGCCACGAAGAAGAGGGTCCTAAATCTGTAATTTCCCATGTTACTTTCCGCTACAGAAAAAACAGCGGAAGAGAATTGGACCAAATTTGACACAAAGTTAGAACCTTACTCACAAAATATGCTTTTTGAGAATTGGTGTAAATCCGTTTAGCTGATTTTGAGAAATTAGTGTTCAAATAGAGACTCTGCTTTTATCTTGAAGGGGTTAACCCTCAGAAAAAGTTAGATATCTCAACGGTTGATACTGCGGTTCTTTTGTGGTACCAACATTTAAAAAACACTTAAACTTGATTGTTCAAGGGAACTATTTGTATTGTTGGCCAATTAGTACCAACGTACCACAATACAAAAATAAATCTGATTATCCAGATGCAACATTAGAGAAAATGTTGCGTCTACCATTACAGGACTAGAGAACTCAGTTCTTGACCATATTAACTTTCTAAAATGGGCCTGTGCATAGTAGGGGTTCTTTCGTCATCCTCTGGGTAGTCAGGCAAAGGGCTTGCCTCCACTCTATTCGACTTTATGCAACTCTACTGTACTCCACTCTACTGTACTCCACTGTACCACACTTTAACCCACTCTATGCCACTGTATGACACTCCGCTCTGTGTCACTCTACCCTACTCCACTGTTTGACACCATACTATGCAAAACTATACTCCACTCTATGCCACTGTATGACACTCTACTTGACGACAGTCCAGCCGACCATTCTCCATGTAATGACACTCCACTTGACAAAACTCCACTCTACCATTTGAAGCACATTTTTTTTTTTTTTTTAAACTGTGACATTCAATGAAAAAAAAAAGTTAAGGCTAAATTATAGTTTAGAACATTTTATGAATTTAGTGCATACAAAACCAACTTAAACTACACAAACATCCCAAAGTTATAGGGCCACATGTATCAAGCATTTTTGCATTCGCAAATGGTCCAATTCTCAGAATCGGCCCATTTGCAAGTGCAAAAAATGCTTTTCACATGTATCAACCCCTATTTTACGATTCAGTAACCTGTTACCGAATCGCAAAATGGGTTTGCAATTTGGTATTAGGAAGGGGCGTGTTTAGGGCGTCCCTTCCAAATACCGAATGGCTGCGGTATGTATGAATATTTTGTGACGGTGAATGTGGTCGCAAAACATTTGCACATACCACCAACTGCAAGTTGGTGGTAACCCATTTGCAAACGGGAAGGACCCCTTCCCCTTTATGAATGTATGCAAAAACATTTTGTAAGAAGAGGCAGTGGTCCCATGGACCACTGCCGGCCCTTAAACAATTAAAAGTTAATTATGCATTTTTTTTTCTAAACGCAACCCGTTTTCCTTTAAGGATAGTGGACTGCATTTAATTTAAAAAAAGACAGGTTTATTTAAAAACAATCACGGACATGGTGGTTTACTGATCCCAGCAGGCCATCATCCCCGTGATTTTAGTGATCCCTAGGGGGTCGCAAATTGCGATCTACCTCATTAATATTCATAAGGTAGGTCGATTTGCGACCCCCATGAATTGCTATATGAAACTCCTTGAGTTTCATACATTTGTAATAGTGATCACCTAATTGCAATTTGCTGAAAATCGCAATTAGGTAATTGCTATTACAAATGTTGATACATGTGGCCCATAGTTATAACTTACATTTATAATTTATGCACCACCCTAAAAATTACTGTTGCTCGTGCACCTCCATACACACTGTTGTTAACTCAGTAGTCCTGCCCTATTCCTTCTGTCCTCCATGGTCCCATTATACCTTACATGGCAACATTCTGTACTTGGTAAGAGGGAGATTTTGAATAAAAAATCAGGGGAATTGATTTCCCCCTTTGACATACATTGGAAAAGAGGAGATTTTAGGTGGGAGACAGCTAAAATTGAGCCCTTTTGGGCTTACAAAATGTTGTTAGTCTCCTGACTGAATCAGTTCTGTTGGCCTGTACAGTTATACTGCTATTGCCTCTTCTTCCTGCCCTCAATGGTCCATTGTGTTGCCACAGCCTCTCCGGCATGTCCTGCATGACTGGTTTGCTGCCCCAGCCCCCCTTTACCCTGCCCTACATGGTCCATTGTGTTTCCACTTCCTCTCCCGCCTATCCAGCATGGTCAACTTGCTGCCTTTGCCCCCTCCTTCCTGCTCTCAATTGTCTTAGTCCGTGCCCCTAACCTTTGCTTTCCCACTGTGTCCTGATGAACAACTAGATTGCTAATATTCTGTATTTATTACAGAAGTGAAGTACATTAAAAACTAAAATCATGACCCATTTTCTGAGTTCTCAAATATCGCTAAATTGCTTTTAAATTATGTGAGAGGTTGGCCTGCTATATGCTGCCCACTAATGAAAGTGGGCACCTTGTACCAGTCCAAACAACCCTTATGGTGATTAGGTCAAAGATAACCTTTATTGAAAGCTATCCTAGTGGTAGCTATGGAGAGCAGCCTTCAGGCTAAGTCTTGAAGGAATGTTAAGCACCTTGTTTTACCAGAATGCAACCTTATAGTATTGGTTAAATGAAAGGGAAACCACACAGTAGTTATAAAAATATGTATTTATTATATATAACACTCTCTAGTATCCTCTACATGAGGATAGAACACAAATCAAATAATAAAGTTGCAAAGAATCAAACGTAAGTAGCACAACACACAGTGGGCTCCCGGGGGAGACCAAACCATATACTAAATAAGTGGTATATGATCCACGACTCGGGACTAGACCTAGTCTAGAAGGTGTAGAATCGCTGGGACCCCAAGGAACCACCGAAGGTGAGTGAGTAGGGACCCCACGGAGGACGGGTGCAGTGTGAGAACACGATCGCGTGCTCCGTACAATTCAATGGGAAAGTCGTGGTTGGAAAATCAGAGATTAAGGACCCTTCCCAGCAGATTACGAAGACAACCCTTGGAACTTAAGAGTTTGGAGGGCCACCCCACCCGTGGATACCTTTGTACCAGAGTTACCTATCCCAGAGGAGCCGGGTGCATAGATGCGAAGTGGCGTCAGAAACCCTCGTCGTTCTCTAAGGATGTCGACAAAGAAATGCTGCTGCTGGAAGGAAGAAAAGTGTCCGGTGGAATCCAAATGTGGATTCTAGTTGAGAAGAACCTGAAAGCAGAGGGGACAGAGTCTGGGTCACTTTGGAGTGACCAGGGGTTCGGTAGACGAATGCCCACCGATGTCGGGTGCTTCAGGTGTATTGATGCTGATCTTGACTCTTCAGCTGTGCGGACCAGGAGATGTCTTGGACAACCAGGAGCTGGATACGAGCTGTCCCACAAAGGATGTCGAGTGCTGATGGGTCGGTGTCCGGCGGGAGCACGAATCAAGCCTTGGCAGTGGCAAACAACGTAGATGGTAAAATTCGGTGTCGATCTGGCCCAGCAAGGACCAGGAGAATCACCACAGCAAGGGGAGTCAGGGCAGGCCTGGAGCAACCAGGGGAGCCCAAATGAAGCAAAGTTGACCCTCAAGTGGACCCACAGGCCGAAGACACAGGAGTCGCAAGGGGACCTCAGGTGGTTTCACAGGATACTAGCTGGCAGGGCACAGAGTGTGAGGATGTCAGAGTCCTTCTTCAAAAAGATGCGCTGGGGTCAGTGCTACAAATGACCCAATGTACAGAATTGTTGCACAACAACAAGCATGTGCAGTTGCAAATGAATGTGGTGCACAGGGGGTATGGGTTATACGGTCCCCACGAGGGATATCTGCCTCAAACTCAGTAAGAGGGCAGCTTGACCTCAGAGACCTTCAGAAACCCACCTCCTGTGTTGCTGGATCCTTCGGAGTCTGTAGGAGCTCAGGGTCAGCAAACTGGTCAGATGTATTATGATGCCTGCATTTGCAGGGGAGTGACTCCTTCACTCCAAGGGAGATTCTTCTGTTGTTTTGGAGGTCCACAGGGTCCTGCACGGAGCCTGTATGGTTCACGGACAGTGGCGAGACTGGGGACGGCAAGGGAAGGCGAAGTCGAGCCCAAGGGAGGTCCAGCGAAGTCCAGCTTGTCCAGATGGTCGAAGTGTAGTGGTATCTTCTTGCAGAATCTTGTCCACGTAAAATCTAATGTCCTGTAGCCAGGTAACCTATTTTATACCCACGGGAAAGGGTTGGAGAGATTCTAGGGACCCTCCTAGGGGAGGGACAGGACAGAGGGGTGGCTACACCCATGTCCTTTGTCCAGTTTCGCGCCAGAGCAGGAGCAAATGGCTCTTAGAACTGGTTTTAACTGGACTATGTACAGGGACACCAAGTGTGCCCCTCGTGCAGACTTTCTGGCACTGAGACAGTCAATCAATCAATTAATCAGGGGGTTTATAGCGCACCCACCCAGCACCAATACACTAAATCCTGTCTGGAAAGTGGTAACAACTCCCTGTGACAGGATGCCTATTGTACTGCCTTCCCCTGCTCGAGCTTGGCTCAGCAGCAGGAGGGCAGACTCGTGTCTGTGGCTGGCAGCATCCATTTTGTGCTGTAAGGCTTGAGAAAGTTAGTACTGGTAGACTTAGGTACCCCCAGAACCTCGGTTCTGAGGGGAGGAATCATACCTTCCTCACCAGTTACTGGTGTGGAGATATGATTCCAAGGTGTTTGACACCAAACACGACATACTTCGTTGCAGTCGTTTTCGAGATAGCATTTACCGCGAGGTTATAATGCACCTCTACCTATATGTCTGGTAGTATCACGTACAGCCCGGGAGAATGGTCTCCGAAGACTGCAGAGGGGCCCTGCTCATGCAGGAGCACCCTCTCACGCAAAACCCAGCACCCTGCCTTCAGGATTGTTAAGGCCTGCTATAGGGGTGACTTACAAGGTTTTAAGTGTAGTGATATATATAGATATAGTGAACCTATATCTAAAGTAAGTGGTGCAATCACCAACTTACACAGGCTGCAGTAGCAGACCGGAGGGTCCATTTTGCATGGCCTCTCATGGGTGGCATAATACATGCTTCAGCCCATGGGAGGCCTCTGGGGTACCTATGACCTGGGTACATGTGTACCATATACTAGGGACTGATATGGGTACCCCAGTATCCAATCTGGAGTTGTACCAAAGTACATATGTTGCAATTTAAGGGAGAAAGCAGATAGGCTGGGGTCCTGAATAGCAGGATCCCAGCCAGACTAGTCAAAACAGTGGGTGCAAAAAGCAAAAAGTGGGGGTAACCATAAGAAGCAGATCCTACTTTCCTACACAACCCCCCCAAACGAAAGGAGATGAGACTAACCTTGCCCAGTTGAGTCTTCATGTTCTAAGTGGAAATATCTGGAGAGTCCATCTGCATTGGCATGGTTACTCCCAGGTCTATGTTCCACTGTATAGTCCATCCCCTGTAGGGAAATGGACCACCTCAAAAGTTTGGGGTTTTCACCCTTCATCTGTTTTAGCCACAAGAGGGGCTTGTGGTCAGTCTGAACAATGAAGTGAGTTCCAAACAAGTATGGCCTCAACTTCTTCAGAGCCCAAACCACAGCAAAGGCTTCCCTCTCAATAGCTGACCAACGTTTCTCTCTGGGGGTCAGCCTTCTGCTAATAAAAGCTACTGGCTGATCCTGACCCTCTGCATTCAATTGTGATAACACAGCCCCTACCCCCAACTCAGATGCATCAGTTTGAACAATGAATTGTTTGGAATAGTCAGGACTTTGCAGAATGGGAGCAGTGCACATGGCCTGCTTGAGGTCATCAAATGCCTTTTGACAGCTAACTGTCCACTGAACTTTCTTGGGCATTCTCTTTGATGTAAGATCATTCAAGGGAGTCACTATGGACCCATAATCCTTTACAAATCTTCTGTAGTACCCAGTCAGGCCCAAGAAAGCTCTGACCTGAGTCTGGGTAGTTGGAGCAACCCATTCCATGATGGTCTGGATTTTGCTCTGCAATGGTTGAACCTGGCCTCCACCCACAAGGTGGCCCAGGTATACAACCTGACTCTGCCCTATCTGGCACTTAGTAGCCTTGATAGTGAGGCCTGCCTTTTGCAAGGCCTCCAAAACATTTCTCAGGTGGACCAGGTGATCCTCCCAGGTGGAACTAAAGACAGCAATATCATCTAGATAAGCTGCACTATAGTCTTCCAGGCCTGTGAGAACTTTGTTCACCAACCTTTGAAATGTGGCAGGTGCATTCTTCAAGCCAAAAGGCATCACCACAAATTGGTAGTGCCCACTAGGGGTTGAGAATGCTGTTTTTGGCTTGGCATCCTCAGCTAGTCTGATTTGCCAGTAGCCAGCTGTAAGGTCAAAAGTACTCAGAAACTTGGCTGAGGCCAAAGTATCTATGAGTTCATCTGCCCTTGGAATAGGATGAGCATCAGTCCTAGTGACTGCATTGAGTCCTCTGTAGTCAACACAAAACCTCATCTCTCTCTTACCATCTTTGGTGTGAGGTTTAGGTACCAAGACCACTGGACTAGCCCAAGGACTAGTTGAGGGCTCAATGACTCCCAATTCCAGCATCTTTTGGACCTCAGTCCTGATGCAGTCCCTGACATGGTCAGGTTGCCTGTAAATTTTGTTCTTTACAGGTAGGTTTTCACCTGTGTCCACTTCATGGGTACACCAGGTGGTCTGACTTGGAGTCAGTGAGAACATTTGCCTAAACTGATTGAGGACCTTCCTGCAATCAGACTGTTGCTGCTCAGTGAGGCTGCTTGCCAAAGCTACACCATCTACTGAGCCATCATCAGGGTTCTGTGAGAGGAGGTCAGGGAGTGGGTCACTCTCTTCCTCCTGTCCCTCATCAGTAGCCATGAGCAAGCCCATGTCTGCCCTGTCAACATAAGGCTTGAGCCTGTTCACATGGAGCACCCTGTGGGGGCTCCTGGGAGTTCCAAGGTCCACCAAGTAAGTGACCTCTCCCTTTTGCTCAAGTATGGTGTGGGGTCCACTCCACCTGTCTTGGAGAGCTGCTGGGGCCACAGGCTCCAGCACCCACACCTTCTGTCCTGGCTGGTAAACAGTCAAGACAGCCTTTTGGTCATGCCAGGCCTTTTGCAATTCCTGACTAGCCTCAAGGTTTTTGGATGCCTTCTTCATATACTCAGCCATCCTGGAGCGGAGACCAAGTACATAGTCCACAATATCCTGTTTAGGAGGTTTGAGAGGTAACTCCCATCCCTCCTTCACCAAACACAGTGGACCCCTAACTGGGTGACCAAACAAAAGTTCAAAAGGGCTGTAGCCAACCCCCTTCTGTGGCACCTCTCTGTAGGCAAAGAGAAGGCAGGGCAACAGAACATCCCATTTTCGCCTGAGCTTTTCTGGGAGCCCCATTATCATGCCCTTTAGGGTTTTGTTGAACCTTTCAACCAACCCATTGCATTGAGGATGATAGGGTGTGGTAAACTTGTAGTTGACACCACACTCTTTCCACATTGCAGTTATGTAACTAGACATAAAGTTTGTACCTCTGTCTGTTAAGACCTCCTTAGGAAAACCCACCCTGGAGAAAATCCCCAGGAGGGCCCTTGCCACCACAGGTGCTGTGGTGGTCCTAAGGGGAATAGCTTCTGGATACCTGGTAGCATGGTCCACCACCACCAGGATGTAAGAATGTCCAGATGCTGTTGGAGGGTTCATGGGACCAATTATGTCAATCCCAACCCTCTCAAAGGGAACCCCCACCACAGGTAGTGGTATCAGGGGGCCTTTGTAGTACCACCTGCCTTACCACTGGCTTGGCAAGTGATACAGGAGCGACAAAACTCCTTTGTGTCCTCTGACATATGAGGCCAGTGAAAGTGAGGGACAAGCCTGTCCCAAGTCTTGCTTTGGCCTAAGTGTCCTGCTAGGGGAATGTCATGTGCTAGGGTGAGTAGGAAGCCCCTAAACTTCAGAGGTATAACCAACCTCCTGGTGGCACCAGGCTTGGGGTCTCTACCCTCTGAATATAGAAGTCCCTCATCCCAATAGATCCTGTGGGACCCACTGACATTCCCTGCAGCCTCAGCAGCAGCTTGCTGTCTGAGGGGTTCAAGAGAGGGGCAGGTTTGCTGCTCCTGGCTCAGATCTGCCCTAGAAGGTCCCCCTGTCCCCAAAAACTCAACCTGATCAGGTTCAAGTTCATCTGAGACAGTTCCTTCTGTAGGACTGGAGTCATCTTCCTCAAAAGACTGACCCTCACTCTGGGCCTGGGGGGCAGACTCCGGCTTACCCCTCCTGCACCTCTTCTTGGAAGGTACCTGGTCCATCTTTTCAGGATCCAGGGCCTGCTCAGTGGCTCTCTGTTTGGCCTGTGACCTAGTCATAGCAAACACATCTGCAGTGATGCCCAACATTGCTGCATGAGTCCTGAGTTCCACTTCAGCCCAGGCTGAAGTCTCCAAATCATTGCCCAACAAGCATTCCACAGGGAGGTCTGAACTTACCACAACCTTCTTAGGGCCAGTTACCCCTCCCCAGGTGAAATTAACAACTGCCAAGGAATGGTCTGTCCTGACATTGCTAGCATTGGTCACTTGGTACATCTCACCAAGTATGATCTGGTCAGGGTCCACAAGATCTTTTGTCACCATTGTGACACTTGCACCTGTGTCCCTGTATGCCATGGCCTCCTTACCATTTATTAAAGGCTGTTGTCTGTATTTGCCCAGGTTACTGGGACTAACAAATAAGGAGGCAATATCCTTGCATCCATCACAGACTAGAACAGCCTGAGCTGGAGTTCTGACTAGGCCAGAACCCACCTCAGAGCCCAAGGTTAACCCCACTATTCCCTTGTTCTGTGTACCACCACTTGAAACTGTGCTAGGGGGAGCAGTTGCCTTAGGGGCAGTGGTGGTAGGAGTAGAATCCTTGGCCCTTGGACAATTGGCATCTTTTGTCCAATGGGTTTTCTCTTTACAGATGTGACACCAAGGTTTCCTTTTGCCTTTTCCCTTGTTGGATTGTGACTCCCCCCAGATGCAGGTTTTTGGGGCCCTGATGAAGACTTTTGATCTTTATTTTTGTCCCCACCCTTATCTGAGTTCTTAGAGTCTGGTTTCTTCTGGTCACCACCATTGGTCTGAGCTTTCTGCTTCACCCTGGTTCTGACCCACTTATCTGCCTTCTTTCCCAATTCTTGGGGAGAAGTCAGATCAGAGTCAACCAGGTATTGATGCAACAACTGGTTTTGGCAATTATTAAGGATCTGCTCCCTCATAATCAAGTTGTACAATCCTTTAAAATCATTCACCTTGCTACCAAGTAACCAGCCTTCCAGAGCCTTAATGGCACAATCAACAAAGTCTACCCAGTCCTGAGTCTGTGTCTTCTGGGTGTCTCTGAACTTAATCCTGTACTGTTCAGTGGTTAAGCCAAACCCTTCAATGAGAGCACTCTTCAGGACTGAATAATTATCAGCATCCTCTTCTCTAACAGTGAGGAGCTTATCTCTACCTTTGTCAGCAAAGGAGAGCCACAAGATAGCTGCCCACTGCTCTTGAGGGACCTTCTGAACTTTACAGGCCCTCTCCAAAGCAGTTATCCATTTCTGGATGTCATCCCCTACATGGAAGGGAGGGACAATCTTGCTCAGGTTCCTATGATCAAAGGTGTGTTCCCTAACCCTAGGGACACTATAGCTGCCACCATGGGACTCTAGTCCCAATTTCTTTCTAGCCTTCTGGACTTCTAGGGACTCTTTATCCAGGGCCAATTGCTGTTGCCTGAGCCTAAACTTAGCTTTCTCAAGCTCTAGTAATTGGCACTCCCTGTCATAAGAGTTGTCCCTCTTGCTAGAAACAGAGGTCCCTATAGAATGTCTAGAATGATCTGACTCAGCAGAGGGAGACCTAGATCTCCTTGGTAAACTCTGCACTCTCCCTGGAGGAATAAAGTGATGGTCCTCTTGACCCTCTTCTTCTTCTTCCTCCTGGGGATCTGAGTTGTTCAGGGGTGGATCATTTTGATCCTCCTGTCCAGGGTTTGACTCTAGGTCATAGAAGGTGTCCCCTCCTGACCTATCTTCTTCCCCTGTACCACCCACTCTATCCTGCTCATCTGACCCAGGAGTCTTCCTAATGTCATCTAGCAGTAATGCATCAATGAGACGTTGAGTGTTGGCATTTCTCCCTGTCTTCAGCTTCCTAGATACACACATAGCTTTTAATTCAGTGAATGCAAAGCTATCATATTTAGTAGGCAGGATGCCACCAGTGGCATTCCCATTAGAAGACATACTAAGTGAGGTGTAGTGTAGGCACCTACCTAACCTAGTGGGAACTAAACTCTCTTAGGTTGGAGAAAGGGTGTGCTAGACCCTTGGCTTGCCTAACCCCAAGTTCAGTAGAACTTACTATCTTAAGCTAGTATTATATGTTCCTAGATACTAGTGGTTTTTCAGTTAATCAATACAAAGATTTATCTGGTAAAACAATGCAGGCTTGAATCCCAACCGCTGCACACCAATGTGAGAAGTTGGCCTGGTATATGCTGTCCACTAATGAAAGTGGGCACCTTGTACCAGTCCAAACAACCCTTATGGTGATTAGGTCAAAGATAACCTTTATTGAAAGCTATCCTAGTGGTAGCTATGGAGAGCAGCCTTCAGGCTAAGTCTTGAAGGAATGTTAAGCACCTTGTTTTACCAGAATGCAACCTTATAGTATTGGTTAAATGAAAGGGAAACCACACAGTAGTTATAAAAATATGTATTTATTATATATAACACTCTCTAGTATCCTCTACACGAGGATAGAACACAAATCAAATAATACAGTTGCAAAGAATCAAACGTAAGTAGCACAATACACAGTGGGCTCCCGGGGGAGACCAAACCATATACTAAATAAGTGGTATACGAACCACGACTCGGGACTAGACCTAGTCTAGAAGGTGTAGAATCGCTGGGACCCCAAGGAACCACCCAAGGTGAGTGAGTAGGGACCCCACGGAGGACGGGTGCAGTGTGAGAACACGACCGCGTGCTCCGTACAAATCAATGGGAAAGTCGTGGTTGGAAAATCAGAGATTAAGGACCCTTCCCAGCAGATTACGAAGACAACCCTTGGAACTTAAGAGTTTGGAGGGCCACCCCACCCGTGGATACCTTTGTACCAGAGTTACCTATCCCAGAGGAGCCGGGTGCATAGGTGCGAAGTGGCGTCGGAAACCGTTGTCGTTCTCTATGGCTGTCGACAAAGAAATGCTGCTGCTGGAAGAAAGAAAAGTGTCCGGTGGAATCCAAATGTGGATTCTAGATGTGAAGAACCTGAAAGCAGAGGGGACAGAGTCTGGGTCACTTTGGAGGGACCAGGGGCTCGGTAGACGAATGCCCACCGATGTTGGGTGCTTCAGGTGTGTTGACGGTGATCTTGACTCTTCAGCTGTGCGGACCAGGAGACGTCTTGGATGAACAGGAGCCAGATACGAGCTGTCCCACGAAGGATGTCGAGTGCTGAGGGGTCGGTGTCTGGCGGGACCACCAATCAAGCCTTGGCAGCAGCAAACAACATAGATGGTCAAATTCAGTGTTGATCTGGCCCAGCAAGGACCAGGAGACTCACCACAGCAAGGGGAGTCACGGCAGTCCTGGAGCAACCAGGGGAGCCCAAATAAAGCAAAGTTGACCCTCAAGTGGACCCACAGGCCGAAGGCACAGGAGTCGCGAGGGGACCTCAGGCAGTTTCACAGGATACCAGCTAGCAGGGCCCTAAGTGTGAGGATGCCAGAGTCCTTCTTAGAAAATATGCGCTTGGGTGAAGGCTACAAATGGCCCAATGCACGGAATTGTTGCACAACAACAAGCATGTGCAGCTGCAAATGAACGGGGTGCACAGGGGTATGGGTTATACGGTCCCCACAAGGGATATCTGCCTCAAACTTAGTAAGAGGACAGCTCGACCTCTGAGACCTTCAGAAACTCTACCTCCTGTGTTGCTGGACCCTTCAGAGTCCGCAGGAGCTCAGGGTCAGCAAACCGGTCAGATGCGTTATGGTGCCTGTGTTTGCAGGGGAGTGACTCCTTCACTCCAAGGGAGATTCTTCTGTTGTCTTGGAGGTCCATAGGGTCCTGCACGGAGCCTGTATGGATCACGGACAGTGGCGAGACTGGGGATGGCAAGGGAAGACGAAGTCGAGCCCAAGGGAGGTCCAGCGAAGTCCAGCGTGTCCAGACGGTCGAAGTGTAGTGGTATCTTCTTGCAGAATCTTGTCCACGTAAAATCTAATGTCCTGTAGCCAGGTAACCCATTTTATACCCACGGGAAAGGGTTGGACAGATTCTAGGGACCCTCCTAGGGGAGGGACAGGACACAGGGGTGGCTACACCCATGTCCTTCGTCCAGTTTCGACCCAGAGCAGGAGCAAATGGCTCCTAGAACTGGTTTGAACTGGACTATGCACAGGGACACCAAGTGTGCCCCTCGTGCAGACTTTCTGGCACTGAGACAGTGCACCCACCCAGCCCCAATACACTAAATCCTGTCTGGAAGGTGGTAACACCTCCCTGTGACAGGATGCCTATTGCTGCTGCCTTCCCCTGCTCGAGCTTGGCTCAGCAGCAGGAGGGCAGACTCGTGTCTGTGGCTGGCAGCATCCATTTTGTGCTGTAAGGCTCGAGAAAGTTGGTACCGGTAGACTTAGGTACCCCCAGAACCTCGGTTCTGAGGGGAGGAATCATACCTCCCACACCAGTTACTGGTGTGGAGGTATGATTCCAAGGTGTTTGACACCAAACACGACATACTTCGTTGCAGTCATTTTCGAGATAGCATTTACCGCGAGGTTATAATGCACCTCTACCTATATGTCTGGTAGTATCACGTACAGCCCGGGAGAATGGTTTCCGAAGACTGCAGAGGGGCCCTGCTCATGCAGGAGCACCCTCTCATGCAAAACCCAGCACCCTGCCTTCAGGATTGTTAAGGCCTACTATAGGGGTGACTTACAAAGTTTTAAGTGTAGTGATATATATAGATATAGTGAACCTATATCTAAAGTAAGTGGTGCAATCACCAACTTACACAGGCTGCAGTAGCAGACCGGAGGTTCCATTTTGCATGGCCTCTCATGGGTGGCATAATACATGCTTCAGCCCATGCGAGGCCTCTGGGGTACCTATGCCCTGGGTACATGTGTACCATATACTAGGGACTGATAAGGGTACCCCAGTATCAGTAGCGGCCCGTGGAGGGAGTGCCGCGGGGTGGTGGGGCGGGGCGAGGGAGGGTAGGGTGGGGTAGTATATCCGGTCATGGCCGACCGAGTAATGTAAACAAATAAATAAATAAAACTAATTTCATTGTGCGCGCTGAAACGCATTTGGCGTTTCAGCACGCGCAACGAAATTCATTTTATTTATTTATTTGTTTACATTACTCCGGTCGGCCGTGACTGGAGTTTACTACCC